>JAADWV010000085.1:0-80296 GCA_023336295.1 Pythium folliculosum
CCCCACCCCCCCCCATCCAAAAGCGCAACGCACCGGTGAGGAAGCTCGTGTGGAAGTGGCTGCACTGCAGCAGCCGCACGGGCTCGCGCGTCTTGATGAGGCGCGGCGTCACCTGGTCGCCCATGCCGCCGTCCTCCTTGCCGTTCGGGTTGAGCAGCTTGCCCCACAAAAATAGCTCGCCGTCCTTGGTGACCGCCGTCGAGTGGTTGAAGCCGGCGTCCACGCTCACGATCGAGCGGTTCTTGAGCGCCAGCACCTCGTGCGGCGCCGAGACGTTCGCGGAGCCGAAGCCCAGCTGGCCGCGCTCGCCCTTGCCCCACGAGAAGACGTTTCCGGCCTCCGTCACCGCCAGCCCGTGCTGGTAGCCGGCCGCGATGTCCACGACCTTCTCGCCGTCGCCCGGCACGATGTGCGTCGGCTCGGCGACACGCACGCTCTCCTGGCCGGTACCACACTGCCCGTAGCCGTTCGCGCCGACCGTGAAGAGCTTGCCGCTCTCCGTGAGCACGAACGTGAGCGCCGTGGAGCACACCATCTTGCGCACGCGCTCGCCCTCGGGCAGCTCCAGCTCCATGGGCAGCAGCGTGTCGATGCCGCCGCGGCGCGTAAAGTTGTTGAGCGCCGAGAGCAGCCACGGCGCGAAGCGCTGCATGTTGGTCGCGCGGATCACGTCACGGAACGAGTGCGTGCGCCCGTACACGAACGCGCGGCCGTCCTGCGTCACGAAGCCCGCGTGGGCCCAGCCGGCCGAGATCTCGCGGATCGCGAGCCCGGCGGTGGACGCGAGGTGCGTGGGCGCCTCGACGTCGTCGTACGAGCCCGTGCCCAGCGAGCCCAGGTAGCCTTCGCCGTACGAGAAGAGACTCGGGCCGTTTAGGGCAGTAGAGGAGGCGGCCGTCGAGCAGCGGCGCCGCGCCGCGGACGCCACCAGCGTCGTCAGGCGCGAGGTCACCGCGGTCATTCGGACTCGACCTGCGCTTTGGGAACCGCACCATTCACCGTGAGGAGCTCCGTTAAGAACAAAGAGTGTTGGTAGAACGTGTCAAGGGATACGGTTCGTATCAGTCAGCGGGTCTCCCAGTTGACGTATCAAAAGTGGGTACACCGCGATCTCAGGAGCTCCCCACTCTCTGAATTGCGCCAAAGGGCCATCGAGCGGACTCCCCCCTCGGCCTCCTCCTCCTCCTCCTCCCCCACTTGTTCCCCCCGCCCGCGACAGTAAGCGACCGACATGGCGGACGTGACGCTCGCAGCCAAACACGCCGGCGGCATCCCCAAGGGCGGGCTCTGTCTGCTCGTGATCGACCAGCAGGTGGACTTCCACCCGGGCGGCTCGCTCGCGATCCCGACGGCCAACGACGACGCCGCGCGCATCGCCGCCTTCATCGCCGCGCACAAGGCTCAGCTCGTGCAGATTGTGATGACGCTCGACTCGCACCAGCGCTACCACGTCGCGCACGGCATCTTCTGGGAGAACGCGCAGGGCGAGTCGCCGGCGCCGTTCACGCTCATCACGGCCAAGGACATCGCCGACGGCGCCTGGTCGCCGCGCGACCCGACGCTGCACGAGTACGTGCTCGCGTACACGCAGTCGCTCGAGAACACCGGCAAGTTCACGCTCTGCATCTGGCCCGAGCACTGCATCATCGGTACGCCCGGCCACGCGATCGTCGAGGACGTCCACAACGCGGCGCTCGAGTGGACCAAGCACTCGCTCAAGCAGATCCAGTACGTCATGAAGGGCAGCAACTCGTTCACGGAGCACTACTCGGCGCTTAAGGCCGAGTACGTTCTCCCACACGACCCCGCGACGAGGTACGACAGTGTATGTCTCGGATAGTTGCGTAAGGTGAGGCGTGCTGACGGGATAAGGGGTGTTGTAGTCTCAATCAGGGGCTCATCAACGTGCTCACGCACGCCGACAAGATCGTGATCTGCGGCGAGGCCATCTCGCACTGCGTCAACTACACGGTGCGCGACCTCGTGGACGCGTGGCCGCAGGAGCGACTGAGCGACCTGGTCATCTTGACTGACTGCGCGTCGCCCGTGCCGGGCTTTGAGGCCGCCGGCGAGGTACAATATAAGCGATGACGCGTACCAATGATCTGCCCACTAACGAGGGCCATGGTGCGCGAATGCTGCAGGAATTCCTCAAGGACATGGCCGCCAAGGGCCTCACGCTCACCACGTCCAAGGAGTTTGTGTTCCCGTGAGCTACCCTCCAGTCCCAAGGTGAAGCTTCAACTCGAGCCGTAACGCGTGCACTGCGGGGTGGGTGGCACAATGCCCCAAAGCACCTAGCAACGGAATGTCGGCGGAGGAAACATCTCATTAGTCATTGAATGTACACCGCATGGCTGTCTACCACCGACTGTATTCCCTACTAGTATGCATCCTGTGCCTCGACCGCATTCCTGATGACACACGGGCGTCGAGGTGGGAAACGTAGCCCATGGCAAATCCGGGCAATGGCTGATATTGGCAGACGATGACGCATTGTGGCAATCGGAGCGAGCGCGGCGAGCTCATTACGTGAAGCTGGGATTAAATAGAACGTGACGACGGAGAAGGAGGCGGCGGGGAACGCGTGCGTTCACCCGCGACTGCCTGAGACCTGATACGCTCAGTCCAGCGACTGGTTGCACAGCGGGCACACGGGCTTGCGGTCGGCGTTGATCGACGTGAAGGCCCATTTGTCGAGGCACTCGAGGTGGAACTCGTGCTTGCAGCGCTTGAGCAGGCGCATGAGGTCGCCCGACTGGTACTCCTCGCAGCAGATGCAGCACGTGTCGTTGTTGGTCGGGCCGCCGCGGAACTCGACCAGCAGGTCCACGAGCTCGCCGCGCTCGACGCAGCCGGCGAACTCGACGTCGCGGCGCTTGAGCCGCTCCTTGAGCTCGTGGATGCTGGCGTCGCGGATCTCCTCGGGCGTGCGGAACTCCTCCATGGGCATGCCCTGGATCACGCGCATGACGTTGTCGAACGACTGCTCGGCGGTCTGCGCCGCGGCGGCGCCGCGCGCCTGCGCCGAGGCCGAGGCCTCGCGGCGCTGGCGCTCGCGCGCGTGGGCCTCGCGCACGTACTCGCGCCAGCTCAGGTGCGGGCTCGTGCCGCGCATGAGCACCATCTGCCGGAGGACGCCGTAGAACTTGAAGAACGCGATGATCGCGAGCGCGAGCACGAACATGAGCGCGACGGTCACGAGCGCGTCGCCGTCCTCGTCGGCGGCGTTGGACTGGAGCAGCGGGACGATCACCTGCACGAACACGAGCAGCGCGACCATCCACGGGTTGTCCGAGGCGTTCATCATGACGATCATGGTGGCGAAGGTGTGGGCGAAGGGGAGGGGAGAGCGGCGGAGGGGAGAACGGAGGAGGGGATGGAGGAGGGGAGAACGGCGGAGCTGGAGGCGCGTGGTCGGTCGGAAATGACGGGGAGCCCACGGTCAAGTGAGGACGCCGGTCACGAGGAACAGAACAACAAGGAGAATGAAAACGAAAAACGTGTGCTCCGAATACAAGTCCCTCTCTCTCTCTCTCTCTCTTGCAACGCAAACACGAAAAATACGTTACGCGAAATTTTCAGAACCTAGGATGGGAGGCACAGCTGATACAAACCTTTTTCAGCAGATACGAACACGAGTTACAAACTGGAGTATCCTGGTGCAGCTCATTTTCTTCAGGCACACCTGGAGCGCGATGGCGATGGCGCCGGTGCCGGCGCTGATCCCGCCGTTCCGCTTCAGCTCGGTGCAGCACGAGCTCTACCGCGGGTCCTACCCGACGCTCAAGAACTTCCGGTTCCTGCGGCGCCTGCAGCTCAAGACCGTCGTGTCGGTGATCCCGGAGCCGCCGACCTCGGACCTGCTCGCGTTCTGCGCGGACGAGAAGATCGCGAGCCACCACTTTTACGCCGAGAAGTTCACGTCCGACAACGTGACCGTGTCGCCTGCGGTCGTGGCGCAGATCCTGCAGCTGCTCATCAAGCAGGAGAACCTGCCGCTGTACATCCACTGCCTCGACGGCGCCAACGTCACAGGCATCATCATCATGGTGCTCCGGAAGCTCCAGAACTGGACCAAGATGGCCACGGTCGCCGAGTTCTGCCGCTTCACGCGCGACCACGGCATCGAGAAGGACGAGTCCGAGTACCTCTCGGCGTTCTCCGAGGAGATCGTCGTGCCCTCGGACGTGCCCAAGTGGCTCTGGAACGGCCTCCGCATCGCCAAGCACCCGACCATGATCATCCACCAGCCCGACCTCGAGCTCCACGCCGGCGCGGCGAGCGAGGGCGGCGCCGTCACAAGGTGCGTTTGTGTGCGGGCCCTCTACCATCCATTGGGAAGAGAATCCAACGCGTATGTTGTATGTACAGTGTGCAGGGCCTCAAGTGGGAGACGGACGTGGACAAGACCGAGGCGATCATCCGCCAGTTCGACGAGGCCAGCCGCACGCGCACGCAGCTCGACGCCGCCGACGTGGGCGACGACGGCGACGCCTTGGACGAGGCGCTGCTGGACGTCGTCATCCCGCGCTCGCTCGAGGCGCTCGACCTCGCGGGCGTGTAGGATGTACTACTAGTATCGAACATGAAATATTTAAACACGAGAGGACGTGGATATGTTGTGTGGTTGCTTTTTGATTCAGGGTGTGGGGTATATTCAGACGCCTAGTGGGCCGCCACTCGGGCCTCGCCGTTCGACTTGTCCTCGCCCAGCACGCGTTCCTTGGCGGCCAACAAGCGGTTCACGGCGTTCACGTAGGCCGTGGCCGAGGCCACGAGGATGTCCGTGTTCGCGCCGTGGCCCACGTACTGGCGGTTGCGCGAGACGCCAGTCTGCGGGTTCACCAGGTCGCCGGGCGACGCGACCTCCTCGTCGGCCTCCGACTCCACGCGCACCGTGACCTCGCCCAGCGCGGACGTGCCGTCCGTGATGCTGTTGACGCTGTACTCGTTCAGCTTCATGTCGGTCATGCCTGTGGCGCGCTTGATCGCGACGTAAATCGCATCAATCGGACCGGAGCCCATGGCGGCCTCGCTCACCTCCGAGCCGTCCTTGAACGCCAGCGTGACAGTCGCCGTGGGTTTGACGCGGTTGCCCGCCGTGACGTGGACCGACGTGAGCGTCCAGTACGTCTCGGGCTTGTAGAGCTGGTCCGACACGATCGCCTCGATGTCGGCGTCCGTCACGACCTTCTTCTCGTCGGCCAGCACCTTGAACTTGTCCACGTAGTAGTCGAGCTGCTCGGGCGTGAGGTCCGTGAAGCCGAGCTGCTCCAGGCGCTTGCCATACGCGTGGCGGCCCGAGTGCTTGCCCAGCACCATCTTGTTCTCGGTGAGGCCGACCGACTCGGGCAGCATGATCTCGTACGTGGCCTGGTGCTTGAGCACGCCGTCCTGGTGGATGCCCGACTCGTGCGCAAACGCGTTCGCGCCGACGATCGCCTTGTTGGGCTGCACGGCCATACCCGTGTAGTGCGACACCATGCGGCTCGCGCGCATGATGTGCGTCGAGTCCACGGTCGAGTACACCGGAAAGTGCTGCGGCCGCGTCTTGAGCGTCATGATGATCTCCTCGAGCGCCGTGTTGCCGGCGCGCTCGCCGATGCCGTTCAGCGTGACCTCGCACTGGCGCGCGCCGCCCTGGATGCCCGCGAGCGCGTTGGCCGTGGCGAGGCCCAGGTCGTTGTGGCAGTGCGTGGAGAACACGGCCTTCTCGCTGCCGGGCGTGTTCTCGATCAGGTACTTGAACAGCGAGCCGTACTCCTCCGGCACGGTGTAGCCGACCGTGTCGGGGATGTTGAGCGTCGTGGCGCCGGCCTTGATGACCTCGCCCAGCACCTCACACAGAAAGTCCGGGTCGCTGCGGCCGGCGTCCTCAGGCGAGAACTCGACGTCGGACGTGAGGCTCGCGGCAAAGCTCACGGCCTCGACGGCGCGGCGGATACACTCGTCGCGCGAGATCTTGAGCTTGTACTTGAGGTGGATGTCCGAGGTCGCGAGGAACGTGTGGATGCGGTGCGACGGCGCGTGCTTGACGGCGTCGAAGCAGCGCTGGATGTCCTTCTCCGTGGCGCGCGCGAGGCCGGCGATGGTCATGGGCAGCCCGGTCTTGCGGTTGGTCGTGAGCGGGCCGATCTCCTTGGCGATCGCGGCGACGGCCTCAAAGTCGCCCGGCGACGAGATCGGGAACCCAGCCTCGCACACGTCCACGCCCATGAGGCTCAGCGCGCGCGCAATGTCCAGCTTCTCGCGGAAGTTGAGCGTCGCGCCGGGCGACTGCTCGCCGTCGCGCAGCGTCGTGTCGAACAGGATCAGGCGGTCCTTGCCCTCGGTGTCGGCGGCCGCGGCCGCGGCCGTGCCGAGCGCGCGCGCCGCCTGCGCCTGCACGTGGGCCGGCGCGCGCTTGAGCGCCTTCACTCTCCGCGTCGCTTGCTGCAGCATCTTCGCTCTGTGTGTTGGGGGTCTGGAGTGCGTGGCGCGTTGCCAGTTGCGGAATAAGGCGATTCGTTGGGACTGGGGAGCTCTGGAGATCCCGGTGGCAATCAGGCGCGAGGGGCGTCGGCAGTGGAGTTGGAGGTGTTTGCGCCGACACGCGTGGGGAAGTGGCCGCAACGCGAATGTGGCTGTACAGGTGCCGACATGTTTGGCCAAACGCCACGCGATCTTTGTTCCACATTGCTGCACGGTCGGGTCAAATGTACTGATATAGGGTAGTATTTGGAGCAGAGACCGGGCCGCGCGCGGGTCGGTCCCACAGACCAAACTGAAGATCACTTTGTGCGAGCAACACGAGTTGGCGAAAACAAGGGCGAGAGACCCACAGGTTCAAAGTTGGGGAAAGTTCTGGTGGTTCGGGTCTGTGACGGGGAATATGGGTTCTGGAGGTCATGCGGGTCGGCCCATTTGAAGTGGATTGGCGGGATGCGATCTGTTCTGACCGGCTCTCGCATGAGTCCGACTGTTAAATGGAGACTTTGGATCCAGGCACTTGAGGGCGGCCAGAACCGTTCTACTACACCGGGAGGATTGTTCCCGCCCCGCGAGGAATAAAGATGGTGGTTGCCTGTAGCAGTGCACACCGCGCACCGGAACGGTTCCACACAGGAGAAGGCTGGATATCCGTTCCGACTGAGTTCTGCGTGGCACCACACGGCTACATTACGGGATGAGGAACAGTGCCACATTCGTTGGCTCCCTCTTTCTCTGGGCAGCCCGACACACTCCACTTGCATCGCAACGGAATGCTGTGTACTGGTGTTTTTTAAAACACTAGTACACAGCATTATAATGTACTTGTGCGTGAAGTGTCAGTGCTGTATTACGACCGAAAAAACTGCTTGAACGAGCGTTGCTTGTCCTCGCCTTGCGAGCGGCGCAGGCACGCGTCCACGTGCAAATTGACGGCTATCACGTTGCCGGCGTTGATCATTTTGCCGCAGACTGGGCACGGTTGGAACTCCTCCGCCTGCTGCCCATTGTTCGCTGCTGCCACGTTGCGGAACACACTTGGCGACGGATCGTGGGTCACATTCCTGGGTTGCGAGATTTGAGACAGCGTGTTCATATCCACTGGAGTCTGCTTCTTGGCGAACGCCTGGATCGCGAACTGCCGCTTCTGGTCGCCTGAAGTCTTGGGTGGTGCTTGGTCACGACCGTCGGCATGCTTTTCCTCGGCGACTAAGCTCATGATGCCATCTTCATCCGTCGATTCTAGGCCACCGATATCATCGAACTCGTCATCCATTGGTGCAGCATTTGAAGTAGTGAAGCTGTCCATGACTGCCTGCCGCTTCTTCGTCTTGCCACCCGCGTCTGACAAGCTCTTTCCAGCCAGTTCTACCAGCGCAGATGCGCGGACACCCATGAGTCGGAGTCGGAGCGGCATCTCTTTCCGTAGCAACTCGACTGCGTAGGCGTACAGGTCTTCCTTCGAACGCACAGTGCGTGTCGTGCTCACCGCACGGCTGCGAACCGAGAAATCAACGCACTTGAGCTTGAGTGTGATGGTCTTCGCTCCGTGCCCACCTTTCTCCATGTCCTCCGCGAGTCTTTCGCACAGTTCGTTGCAAATCTTTTCCAGCATCTTCGGGTCACTGATCCCACGCGCGGAGAACGTGCGCTCCCGACTGTAACTTTTCCGACCGCTGCGCTCTTCCCCACTTGAGTCGCCTTTCAAACCCATCGATATACGTAGCAACCACAACGCTGTACGTTCAGAGAATAAGTGGAAGATCTCCACTCGACGGTGGTAGAGGTCCTTCCCCGTGGAGATATCGAGTGCAGCGTTCAACGTCTTCTCCATGACCTTCCCAATACCGCCGATCTTGCGCACAGGCAGCTTCTCCACAAACGCAAGCACGTCGTCCCGTGTGAACGGTAGAACATACTGGCCGTTGGGTTTGTTGAAGTCCGAGCAGATCTTCGCGAGCATGGTGTTTGCGGCGATGCCGGCGCTCGCGGTGAGCTGCGTCGCCTCAAATATCTTTTGGCGTATCTCACTGACGATGACTGCGGCTATTGCTTCACGCTGCCCCGCTGGGATGGTGCTCACGGCTCGTTTCCGCTTTCGGTTTGCGTTGCTACCACCACCGACTGTCCCATAAGAGTCTCCGGTCAACGGTCCCACGACCTCCTTTCGTTCCATCTCATCTTCGTCGCTGACGCCGCCGACCTCGTCCGAGCCAAATCCGTCGCCGATATCATCTTCTGTGTCTTGCCGCTCTTCCTCATCATCCTCATCTCCGCTGCTGCCGTCGCTGTTACTGAGTCCCCCTCGGCGCCTTGACGCAGCTCCAGTGGGGGCGTGCCTTTGCCAGTTGCTCTCCATGTACTCGGTGATGTCGCAGTACACTTCGTCCAGACTCATCGCCCGGTAGTCCGGGTCGTACTGCTCGACGACCGCTCGGATCTGCTTTGAAATGGCCGTGTACTTGGGAAAGTTGCACGGCACGATGACCAGGTCGGGACACAGCTCCTTCCCGATGAAGCCCGGCATGGCCGCGCGCACGCCGAACTTGCGCGCCACGTAGTTGGTCGTGGACAGCATGCCGATGCCGCCGACGGCGAGGGGCACGTCGCGCAGCGCCGGGTTGTCGCGCATCTCGACCGCGGCGTAGAACATGTCCATGTCGACCACGACCTTGGTGCGCGTGAGGTCGCGCGCGGTCTCCATCTTGGCGACCTGCGCGTTGATCTGGCGGCGCAGCGTCTCGCGCCGCGCCGGCGTGAGCGCCTGCAGCTTGTCGCGCATGGCCGCGATGCGCGCCTCGACCTTGTCGTTCTGCTTGATCGAGTTCTGGAAGAAGAGCGAGTCTTTGGACATCTCGAACACCACCTTCTGGACATGATCCTTGTCCACGTCCTTCATACCGGCCTTGGCCGCCGAGAACACGAACATCTGCGCGGCCTGCGCGGCCGTGTGCGTTGTGGTGGTTGACGTGGACGACGAGGGAGGCGCTGAAGGCGGCGGCGGTGGGTTGTTAGACAGCGTCGAGCCTATCGACTGCGAGTCGCCACGGTTTTCCGCCGGAGAAACCGCGCTCGAAGCGCGCTGAACGCCGCTATCATGGCCGCGCTGGTCCCCATGTTCTGTGAGCTTTGTTGCGTCGTCTTTGGGTGATGTAATAGACATGTTCGCGCGACGAGGGCGATTCCCGCATGACGCGAGGCATCGCAAGTTGCCGCGCCGCTTTTGACGGGTTCAAAAAATGTGGTCCTAGTTGAGGTGCACCACACAACATGTTGCACTTGAGTAGTGTGGACAACATCAAAACGGGTGCATTTTCGGGACGTTGGCGCCATCCGCGGCAACTCCAACAGCTCATGCCCGCCAGAATCGTGTAGCCATGTTGTCTTCAATATGGGTACACGTTGTTGCTGTTGTTGCGCTCCAACCAGGCAGCCAACAACTGCCCCTCATACAGAAGGGAAGGACCCGCACATGTACACAGTCTCTGCGTTTGGCCAGGCTTGTAGTGCGGCTCAAACACACGCATCTCAAAAATAGAGCGACCCACTCGGAGGCGGAGCCGAGTGGGTCCCTCTCTTTCTCACTTGCCCACGACAGCACCCGCCGCACGAGTGCACCTCCATCCGCGACTCTCCCCCGCCGCCAAAATGGACGAAGAAGACCACCTCTCGTTCTTCCTCGAGTGGTACGACCCGCAAGCCGCGCAGCTCAAGCCGTACATCCTCCACTTTTACGGCGACCAGACGCTCGAGCTGGTACGGGATCCGTTCGCTTCTTGCCGCCAACGTTTGCGTATTTCTCACACTCTACCCCTCGCAGATCGAGCGCAACACGCGCCGCACGTTCCTCAAGCGGATCCGCATCCCCACGGTGTCGCTCAAAGACCTCTTCATCGGCGCCTCCATCTCCATGTACGTCTCGACCACACTGCACCAATTCCCTGCCCCAATCTCACGATGGCGTTTTCTCCACGTGCAGCTATTCGCGGCAGCTCACGGTCCTCGAGGCCGCGAATGAGCACACGCGGAACCAGCTCACGCGACAGGCGTCCAAGGCCGCGTTCGTCGTGCTGCCCAGAGGGTACCGATTCATGGGCAAGATCATCTCGGCGATCGAGGGCGGTGCCCGCGGCGACGGCATCCAGATCGTCAACGCGCTGATGGTCCAGCTCGAGCCCGGGCATCTGCCCATCTTGAGCGCGCAGTTCTCGCCTTCGCTCTCACCCACACAGTTGCAGCAGCAGCAGCTCGTGACCAAGGACGTGTCGCTCGCGATCGAAGTCAAGTTGTCAACGCCGAACGCGCTCGAGGACGTGCGCGCCAAACTCGACGCCGCGCGGCTCAGCGAGTTCGTGCTCGTGAGCGAAAGCGGCGGGCTGGACAAGCTGCTGGCATCGAGCCCCATTGCCACAACCGCCGTGCTGGATAACTGCTCGCTGTGTCTGATGCGCCCGCACATTCTGCGCGAGCGTCGCGTGGGCGAGCTGCTGGACGAGATTCTCAGCGCAGGCTTCGAGGTGTCGGCGCTCAAACTGTTCCACTTCACCACGGCCGACGCTGACGAGTTTTTTAGCGTCTACAAGGGCGTCTCGCGCCAGTACCACGAAGTGCTCAAGGCCATGACCGCAGCGCCGAGCATCGCGCTCGAAGTACGCGGTGACGACGCCGTGCGCACGTTCAGCGAGTTCTGCGGCCCGCACGACATCGAGATCGCGCGCGCGCTGCGGCCCAAGAGCGTGCGCGCGCGGTTTGGCACGAGCAACCTCTACAACGCTGTGCACTGCACGGACTGCCCCGAGGACGGCGTGCTCGAGACGCAGTTCATCTTCACGTCGCTCAGCTAGGTAGAACAGACAGTGCCATGGAATACAACACCCCTTGTACTGACTGCATTTGGACGAACGGACATCGTTTCCTGTTGGCTCATGTTATTTATTTCCATGGAACTACCTACCTGCGTGCTCTTCAGGTAGGGGGGTACAAGGATGCTACATCAACATTCTCGAGAGTGTTCGCTCTAGCCGCAGCCCGACTCGGTCGACTGGTACTCAAACTCGACCACCTTACCGTCCTTGGAGCGGCGGAAGCGCGTCTCGATCGGGTCGAAGCCCTGCTCCTTGGCGTCGTAGACCGCCCACGACGGCGTCTCGGCGATGTAGTCGTCGGCCGTGAACGTCGAGCCGTCCTCGTAGTACTTGGTAATGAGGTCGTGGAACTTCTCGTAGTCGATCCACGTGTGCCACTTGCCTTCGATGCAGAACTTCTTCTTCGCAATCAGCACGCAGTTCGAGTGCGCGTGCTCGGCCGCGAGGCCGTACTCGCCCGACACGCGCTCGCACAGCGCCGCGCAGAAGTTGCGCACCTCCTCGTGCCACGGCACGTTCTTCATGGTCAGGTCCGAGCCGTCCGACTTGCCACAGTACGTCACGGCCTTGACTTCAATCAGGTCAGGCTGACCGATCTTGATGAGCTCGGCGTAGTTGTCGAGCTCCTGCATGTTCATGTCCTTGACGAGCGTCAGACGGTAGACCGTGCGCTGGCCCTTCAGCTTGAGTTGCTCGAGACAGGCAAGGAAACGCTCCCAGAAATCCTTGAACAGCGGACGGTCGACGGCCTGAAGCGACTCCTTGGTCGCGGCGTCGATACTGACGTACAGCTGAGTGATCGGCTCCAGCTCCTGGATCTTGTCGGGGAACTGCGCGTTTGTGACGAGGAACGACGAGATGCGGCGCGCATGGAGCTCGCGGCAAAACTCGTTGATGTACGGGTACATGATGGGCTCGCCCACAAGCGAGAGCGCGCAGTGGCGGACCGTGAAGGCCTCCTGCCAGCGGTCCGTGATGAGACCAGGCAGACCCTTGAGCTCCTTGATCATGTTCTGGTGGCGCTCCACGGCGCCCTGCACGAGCACGGTCGGCTCATCGGTCTTCCAGCGCCACACGCGGCCCACCGGGTTCTTGTGGTGGCGCCAGCAGAACACGCACTTGTTGGCACACGCGAGACTCGGCGTGGTCTCCATGCACTGGTAGCTCGTGATGCCGTAAAACGTGTGCTTGTAGCAGCCGCCACGACCGCGCAGCTGGTGCTTGGTCCAGCGACACAGCTTCACGGCACTGTGCGTGCCGATGATCTTGTAGCCTTCCTTGGTCAGCGCCTTGCGCTGCATGGGCGTGATCATCTCACGCGACAGCGTCGCAGCCTCCGACTCCTTCATCGACTTGCCGATGTCTTCAACGTCGACCACGCCGTTGTCGTCACCAGCACCGCCACCCTGTTCGGCGGCTTCGTCATCGTCATCATCTGAAAAATCGCCCGTGAGCACCTTTTCGTTCATGTAGTCCTCTTCGTTGAGCTCGACGACCTCGCCGTTGGCCTCGTCGATCTGCGCCTGCTTGGCCTTCTTCTGGCGACGGAACTCCTTCTGCGAGAGCCACTGCGCGCCGTTGGTCTTGTCCGCGGACGGCGACGTCGGCGCCTTGGGCTTGCCCTGGGTCTTGCTCGCGTGGAGGTCCGAGACGTACTCGCACATGGACGCGATGAGCGTGTCGCGCCACTGCTCGAACGGCTTGGTCTGGTCCACACTGTCGTCCGCGAGCCCGAGCGGCACGAGCGCCGGCGAGCCGAGCGTCGTCAGGTCGGCGTCCACCTGCTTGGCGGCCGTGCCAAAGTGCTCGTCGTACTCGGCGCTGCCGAGCCCAAAGACCGCGTGCGGCACCTTCTCGAGCCAGACCTTGGACACGCGGAAGTCGAGCGCCATGTCGTTGAGCCACGCGCAGAACACGCGCGCGTCCTGCGGCGGCGCGCCGTGGGTCCACGTGGACAGGATCGCCACCACGATCGACTCCTGCTCGAGGTTGTCCTGGTCGTAGTCCTTCATGCTCACGACGCTCGTCTGGAAGTGGAAGCCGGCGATGTTGAGCGCGAACAGCGCGCGCTCGAGGTTCTCCGCCATGGCCTTGGACGTGCCCGTCTGCGTGCCGTAGAGGATGCGCACGGGCACGGGCGGCAGCTCCGCAGGCGCGTCGGACGTCGCCTTGGTGGGCTTCTTCTTGCCGATGCGCGCGCCGGCCTTGCGCGTCGGCGACAGCGGCTTCTTGGCGGGCTTCGGGCCTTGGGTCTTGACGAAGTAGTAGACGCCCAGCGCGGCCGTGGCGAGCAGCAGCGCGCCCAGGGCGGCGCTCTGCCGGGACGCGAGCGCGCGCGACGGAGCGACCATGTTGCCTACGGAGTTCCAATGGATTGATCGTTGGGAAGTGCCGGGCCACCAACCTGAACGGACCAACAAAACCGCACCAACAAAACTTGTCAACCTCACTTGTCAAAACACGGTATACGAGGTGTTTTACAAACCACTCCACGGTCGGTTGGAAATGAATTGCAATTCAAAGAATTGAATTGCGATCCCTCGCTGGAGGCGTCGTGGATTCAGCCAATGGGCGGCGCGCACGCTGGTGCCGGAAGGGGAGAACCACACGCACCGCCCCCAACAGCCCCAACAACGTTGGTCTCCCCCCACTCCCCGACATCAAGCGATCGAGCCAACAAAAATGAGCGGCAAGGGCACCTCTTTCTTCCGCCAGGCGGGCCTCTCCTACCTGCAGTACGCCAACAAGTCGGCCAACGTGCTCCGCGAGACGCTCAAGGAGCCGGTCAAGAGCAAGGTGCTCTTCCGCAACAAGGTCGAGTTCGCCGCCTTCAAGTGGGCCGACGGCGAGCGCGGCAAGCGCGGTGCGTGTTTTATTGGTGCTGGCCAACAGGCCAACATGGGGCTGTTGGGAAGTTCCCAACGAAACGGATCGGCGTTGTACTCACGTCCAGGTTTTTTTATTTTTTTGTTCCGTAGTGGACGTGGACTCGATCAAGAAGGCCGCCGACATGTTCAAGACGGCTTAGATCCGGTCTTGGTGATGTCTCGCTGCGTAAATATTCACAGTCCGAGAGCCTCCGCGCCCGGTGCACTGCTCGCCGCGCGTCGTCTGGCGACCAGGCGGCTGCGCGCGGAGCGGGGCGCCGGGCGCGCGATGCTCCTGATCCAATGAACTCTTTTTAACCCAACGCCCGGCGCGTCGTCGCGATCCGCCATGATTGTCCCATGAAGGTGTCTTGTGGGTGGGAAATAGTCTACAGACGCGCAGCTCACGAGACAACCGCAACGCCATCAACATTACGAATGGCGATGATCCAGAGAAGAGCAGTGTTCAGTATATTTCCAGCGGTGTCGTGTCGGCAGGAGGGGGCGTCGTCACTCACGCCACTCACTCGGCGTAGTGGAAGTCCTCCGAGTGGAGCGAGTCGCTCCGCTGGAACCGCGAGGACGAGCGCACCCAGTGGACGAGCAGCAGCGGCGGCAGCACGACCGCGGCGACGCCCACGCCCGTGGCGCCCACGACCACGGCCGCGCCGACCGCGACGGTCTTGGTCACGGCGCGCACGGGCGCACAGCACCCGAAGCGCGGGTCCTTGGACCGCAGGAAGGACAGCGGCAGGCACAGCGTCTCGTCGTGCGCGTCCCACGGCCGCAGGCACGACCAGCAGAACTCGGCGTCGCACTGGAAGCACCGCATGTGCGCGCAGCCGCCCTGCTTTTCGATGTCGGTCTTGCAGCTCGGGCACTTGCGCACATTGCTGCGCTGGCGCCACTTGCCGTAGCGCTTCTCCTTGCGGCGGCACACCGGCACGAGGTGGAACGCGTCGCCGCACCGCATGCACGACTCGTGGCCGCACGTCGTGCACAGCGCGCGCCGCCCCGTCGAGTGGAGCGGCTCGTCGAGCTTGCTACAGCAGCCCGGACGCGGGCAGAACCGCACGCCCGGGCGCTGGTTCTCGCGGTACTGGAGGTACTTGTCAAAGCTCGCCGGCGAGACGCACTGCTGGATGTACTCCTCGGGCAGCGGCCGCATGCACTGCGGCGCCGGGCACACGAGCTTCTTCTCCGAGACTTCGCCCTCGAGGATCTTGTACTCCATGTACCAGCGCATGCAGCCGGTGCAGAACGCGCCGCGGCACGTCGTGCAGGTGTGCGCGTCGCACGCGTCCATGCGCTCGTAGCACACTTGGCAGTCGCGGTGCGAGGCAGCGGCCGCCGTGGCCTCGGCCGTGAGCTGCGTGGAGCGCGTCTGCATGTGCTGCACGGCGCTCTCGAGCACGATCGAGTGCTCGAACAGGCGCGCGATCGCCGCCTCGTCGTCCGCAGTCATGTGTTGCGGCGTGGGCGGCGCGAGCGACGACGACGTGGAGGTGCGCGGCCGGCTGCTGCCGTCGCTCACGCGGTGCTCGTCCTGCGGCTGCGGCTCAGCGCGGGCGTCGTAGCGGCGGTGGTGGAGACTCTTGTGGAGCGCGACGGCCTTCTGGGGGGGCGCGACGGCGCGCAGGTGCTGCTCGTCGTAGAGCGCTTCCATGGCGTCGGCCGGAAGCAGAGTGAGCGGCTCGCGCTCGACGGCGCGGCGCGGCTTGACCACGGGCGGCGCGCGGCGCGCGCGGATCCGGTTGCGCTCGCTCAGCGCACTGATCCGCTCGTAGTCCTCGTACTGCCAGTCACCCGTGGAGGCGGACGTGCGTCGATGGAGCCGGTGCATGGTGGTGGTTGTTGGGGAACGCCAACGAAAGGCGGATCAGAACGGCGGTGGATCGCTCACGCGTTGTCTACGAGAAAATCGCACAATGGCGATGGACCAACGCGGCGTTTTGGTTCCACGGCGCCGACCGGATTTCCTGCCGGCCGTGAGCCGAAGCGGCATCGCATTTTTGTTCCCGGGTGTGCACACAGCACACGCATCGAACCGAGTCCAGGGGAGAGGAGTCGCGGCGGCCATCCATCGCTGGGTAAAGCGTCAAGCGCCGCGCGTTCCGGGCACGCCATGGTGGCAGTTGCAGTCGCGAGGCTCGGAACGCGTTTTCTGGTCCTCGATTCTTTCCGTTGATTCCGGCCGAGCCGCGCCAGTTCATTTTACCTCACGACACCACCTTATCCACAAAAGTATACACTGTTTTCATACAAGACCCAAGTTCAAATGCATGACTTTTGAGGGTCAAGATGCGGGCTACGCTAGATGGCTCCACTTTTCGCGCCGTTCGGGAACACTCCCAGAACTCTGTTCCGCTCAGCAGCTGCTACGCACTCCAATTCTGCGTACGTTGGCTCAAAGTTCACAAACGCAAATCGTTGGCGTGCTCTGGACGGTGCGCTTCCAACTTTACCAAAACGGTGGGCCCGCGGCCAACGAGCACCGCTCTCAACACCGAGGTGGAAAATGATACAAATAAGATTATCAGGGGATGGTCTGCGGCTCGGCGCGGCGCTCCGAGAAGCGCGCCGAGCGGCCCTCCAGCAACGCGGCCTTGGACAGCGATCCGCTGCCACTTCGTGGGGCCGCGCCAACGCGAGCGCCGTACGACTGGCGCTGCGCGTCACTCTTTCGGGTTGACGCTGAGCCAGGCGCCGGCAGCGTCTCGGTCGAGCGTCTCCGTTGGAGCAGCATCTTGACCGGCGGGTTGGTCGCCAGCGGAGAGCCTGGTGCGGCCGCTGGCATTGCTGGTGCTGAGTTGTTGGGCGCAGACGTGAGGGGGCTCTTCCCGGAGACCCGTCGCGGTGCAAGCTTCTCCTGCGCATCATAGGAGGAGAAGGTGAGACCGTGGGCCCTGATACGCTGGCCTCAGACGCATTGACGAGACCTACCGGCGAAATGCGAGCAAGTGGAGCCACGATGGCCACGGTCGAGCTCCCGGCTGGCAGTGTGCTGCTGGCCCCAATAACGTTACTGCAGCCTGATCCAGCCTTGGAAAGAGTTCGGAGTGGAGAGGATGCTGTACTGTTGCTTTGACTACTTGACCTACAGGCCGCAGAACGCCAACACACTGCCACACATCAGCAAGTGACTCCGCGTCAACACGTCGGCATGATGTCGCCTGCAAATCACGCTGAACGCACCTCTTGATTCTGTCCGACAGACTGGACTCGACGGCGTTGCCCGAAGGTTCCTTCTTCTTTCGGTTCTTGTCGTTCTGTACACACGCCCAAGTTAGTCATCGCGTGCAAAGTCACCCATGCTGGACTGATCATGCACTCGCTTACCTTTTCGACCATTTCCTCAAACGACTGGGTGTCCTTGCCAAACACCTCTGGACCGAACAATGCTGCTAACACCAGCGTCGCGCCTCGCCGGTGATAGACGGTGACGCCATCGGCTCGGGTCTCTGTACCCACCTCATCCACATGCGACCGAAGACTGAACCCCAAGCCAACCCCGTAAAGATTCGATGCTGGAACCACGCTCTTGGAGGGCTGAAGCAGCTGAAGTCGCGCCTGTAGATCGAGTTTCACGACGCCATGGTCTTCATCAAATTTGAACGGTTTCCCTTGCTCGTCGAAGCCCGGCACCATTCGAGTGCCATATCCACAACACCACACAATAGCGTTTGCTGACTCGTACGCCTTCGTCGTGAGGTTCTGGCAGCCATTTTGATTGACTTGAAACAAACGCACACGGCACTCTTTCCCGGCTTTGATGTCCTTGTAGAGATGTTTCGAATCTTCTCGTAGGCCAGTGAACGTGTTTACACAACCGGTTCGATCAACACGACTGCCGTCGGCACCATCAGCTTCCGCCTCCTTTCGATTGAAGTAGTAACAGCGAATCGGACTGCGATGCAAAATAGTGATGTCGCGAGGCTGGAACACCAGTCCTTGCGATTTTGGCTTGGCTACGCTTGGCGCAAGTGAGGTATCGACAGGGTTCAATGGTGCCTCAATCTCAAGTCGCAGTGGATCTGCCAAGTCTGTAACGACTGTGGCGATCGCGGTGGGGTCGACTTTAACGGTCGGGTGTGGCAATCGCGCTGTGTGGAATTTGTCCGGAGAGCCCAGTGTATCAGCACAAGTATCTGCCTTACTTGAGCCTTCGCCACCACTCACCGAGTTGGGTTTCACGAAAGACTTCGCGCGTAGCTGCTTGCCTTTGCTCAGCAGCAACCACGCCACCGAGAATGAGCTATGCGAGCCGCCGACGATACACACTTTGCGTCCGTCACTCTGCAACAAATGCCCACGTAGACGAGCGAAGCCATCTTCACGCAAGCACTCTTCGGACAGAAACGACTTGGCCTTGTACGAGGCATTGTTCTCGAGTAGCGCAGGCAGTTCTTGTCGCCCACCTATCGCGAGAACGAGGTGCTCAGAGTAAAGTGTCATCACACGATCGTTCTCCATGACTTCCACCCGGTAGATTCCCGACTCAAGCCGCTCAAACCGCGTCGCTCTTGTGTTCAACAGACACTTGGACGTGTCGGCCTGCAGCGAGAACTCCTTCAATAGGCATCCTCCGACGTTCTGAAGAAAGCGACCGAAATCAACCAAACAGGCTGGCGAGTTTCCTGTTTCCTCCAACTTCTTCGAGCTTTCGTGCTCCTTTGCTCGCTCCAGAAACGTGTTCTTGATGCTCTCGGGAGGGTCAAGGTCCGGTTTCTCGTCCAGCACGCTGCTGAGCAAGCTGCGAGCAAAGGTGTTCGAGTTGATGATGTAATTGCCGAGGTTTCCGGAACCAAACGTGCTGGCGTCGCCATCATGCACAATTGCAACTCCCTTCTGTTTCATACCCACGCGCGCACTTGTGTCCATATCTGTGGCTTCTCCATGGACAGCAGGATTCAGGAGACGGGGTAAGAATCCCGTGCGTGCTGCTCGAATGAAAACGCCGACGCCGGCCGGACCACCTCCGATCACCAGCAACTTGTATAGCCCTCCGTCGCTTGCCGTCATTTTTCAAACAGCGCTCGAGAGGTAACTTGCCTTGGGGTCCAACGGTGGGCGCCCTTCAGAGTGCTCACCAATCGAAGTGTTTATTCACCGATGCGGATCAAACTCACCGCTGCTGCGCGCAGCCGTTGACAACCTTCATCCATCGCGTCCTTGACCAACTCGTATAAATACCGGCCCACCTCTTTGCCGCAAGTCATCTATAAAGAGACAAGGAATCAGGATGATGTCATTTCTTTGTTGATCGCGACTTGGAGTGGCGGGGAGGCAGCAACGGGGTTGCGTAACTCGCGCGCAGCTCCGAGTTTGATCCAAACAGCGGTGTGCGCTGCATGGATCGCACACTCGACAGACGGCTTCGAATACTTTCGGCTCGTGAAGGGGTAGCTTGTTCATTAGCGCGCTTCCCGCGCATGATGAGAGGTGTTGGAGTTTGCTGGCGCGACTGAGATTTGCGCATACGCTGTTCATACCATGGAAATATCAATACCACGTCAGCCACAGCAATCATACTGACGAGCTAGATCGTGCTCACTGCGTACCGACTGGGACTCGAGCCGACTCGCAATCTTCTCTCTTGATGAGCTTTCTTTGAGAACGAAACGTCGTCCGTTCAACACTTGATCTGTGGCATCATCGCGTTGTTAGCAACCAATCTTCATGACCCCTGAACCGTAGAACGGAAACACGTACCTGGGTTTGATCGAGCATCCAAGATGAGCGGTGTGCCTTCGATGTCTCCCCACGTCATGAGTGGGCTAGCGTCGACACCTGGGGCGATTTGGGGCGTCATCTGGACGAGCTCCATGTCGTTCATACGCGACTGGCGGTCAACGGTCTCGCTCTCGGCAGTGTCATTGGCATCCGGCCGAAATCGCGAGTTTGCATACACCGTTTCTCTCTTCCCGCGTGGCCGAGGTGCACTGTTGGATTGGTCGTGCTTCGAGACGATGGCGCGAGAACTATCTCCGTGTTCACCGCCTTCGAGCAACGGGACACCGCCAGTCGCATCGACCTACACAAGTCCATGTGAGTACCCGTTTTCTGTTCCCCGTGGATGGCCGGTCGATCACCTATCGCGTAGGAGGCGTACCTTGCAGATCTGCTTGGATGTCTCGAGATCGGGGACGAACAACAGCGCGTTACGAGCTCGGAAGGGCCAGGAGTCAGGCGCACTCGGTCGGTCGTCCTTGTCGCCTTTGGGTGCTAGCACCTGATCAACGATCTGCCGCTGCTCTTTGGAGATCCACTCACCGTTCGTGAGCAGGTGAAGCTTGGCGTCGCCTTTGCTGCCATCGCTGTCGTACGCCCAGTGGTAGCGCCGCTTGTGGTCCTCGATCGCCTTTTCTTGGAGCTCGGTGAACGCCGCGTTGTCCTCGGACGTGTGGGTCGCCTAACATTTGAGCCACAAGCACTCATTAAGACCAGTTGCCCTTCTTACGCGCTGTATGCGTCTATCGCTCACTCACCACAAAGCGATCCAGTGTCATGTCATCGATGCGCCGCTCGTCTCCCGCTCGGTCCTCGCTACCACTGACCGCGTGGTCCCCAACAACCGCGTCTGAACGCTCGCCCTCGAGTCCCGCCGCGCGCGTCGGCGTCGGCTGATCCCACGACGAGCTCTCGCTGCGCGCCACAGACGGCGGCGCGCGCACGCGGCGTCTATCCACCGTCCGCGGCGCGGTGGTGGCCACGCTCTCCGCGTCGTCCATCGCATCATCGCGTCGCAGTCGCTGCAATATGCGAAGCGCCAACCAGCACACGTGAGTTCTTCTCTCTTCCCCTGATTACCAAACATGTACTACACAGAGACGCCGCGCACCTGGTGCTGCGCGCGCAGCGTTGGCAGGTCCGGGAAGAAGTCGCGCTCGATGATGCGCTCGAGCGCCTCGACGTACTGCTCTTCCTCGAGCACCACCTTCTCGCTCATGATCGACAACTCGCGCTTCTCTTGGGACAGACCAGCAACAGAGTTCGGGGGGTTCAATTAGGTTAACCTATTGCAACAATCACGTCGAGTTGTTACAAATCGAACGTACCTTAACTGAGTGGATTCTATTCCAACGTGCCAAAGGTGACGATACGTCTGCCCTTTGTGTAGCTGGCGGTCAAAAGCTCAGCTGTGGCAGTGGCGCATTCGGATCTGCTCGAAGTGTACACTGCCTGGAAAATTGTAAGCCACCTAGCAAATCGGCTAATGAACCAGCCTCGTCACCTGTCTTACAATACGGGAGCTGGGTTTTCTATTGCTCTATTCTTTCTGGCCGTATGTTTCTCGTGCCTGCTCCAGGATGGCGGCAAAGTCGTCAGTCGCGGCGACGGTATGCGCTCGTACTTTCGGGAAGCAGGGTTCCGAATGGAAATCCGACGCGCTTGTGACGATCAGAGCGTGCGGCACGACGCACGCGACGCTCTCGCACGGCTCGGATGCTGTCTGCGGGCAGCACGTGCAGGTTGCGAGCCGCGAGTCCTCAACCGCTCGCGCCTCCTGTGACGGGAACGGTGCTGGAAACGGATCCAGCACAGTGGCAACCCGCTGGCGGAAACGCCGGTGCACGCTGCGCACGCGGAACTCGGCGTGCGACCGCAGCACGCGGAGAAGCGTCTGTGACGACACGCGGAGCTGCAGCTGCTCGTTAACAAACCGGTGGAGGCGGAAGAGCGTGGCTGACGGTCGGCAGGCGCGGCGCAGGGCTGTGATGGTCTCAGGAGACGTTTGCAGCTGGAAAGCGTCGTCGTCGGGGCGCTCGTCCGCACTTGGGAGCCGAGGGAACTGCTCAACGAAGCCTTTGACGGGCAACGCTGTGAATGGCGTCAAGGCGTCGTACGCATATTCCTCCTCAACAGCGTCTGCTGGTACTGGCAGCCGCGCGCCGTCACCGTCGTTTGGATCGGGCTGTGCTGTCATGCCACATGGGAGGCTATGGGAACATACGCACGAACGGTCAGTGTCAAGGAAGCTAAGTGCGCCATGCAGGTTCAACGCGGGTACGTACTCGACTTGCACGGCTGTCTCGTACATCTCGTCGTTCGTACTCGGCCGGATCTGCTGCGCAAATAGATCCCCCATACTGCTGAGCTGGTACACGGTCGCACTTGTTGCGTCGGCGTCATCGGCAAGAACACACAGCCCGGACAGTGTCGTCCACTCACTGCCATCTCGCAGCTGGAGGTCCAGCGGTGAGTCTGAGGCGAGGTACTGGGAGATCGCACTCTGCGGCGCATCGTTCACAGTCCGCAGCGGCGCGATGGACAGGAAAGGGGTCGAGCCAACGGTCGAATTTGTTTCGTCATTCCGTGTGAACGGATATAGCGAGAGCGTTTTGCGGCCTTGCGTGGAGGAGAGAATGATTCCTGGGAGAACCGCATCAAGGGTGTCAGTGCACTTGCCCATGCGGCGTTCGGTGTTCTCTCCCGGTGAAGGAGACGCAGCCGTACCGCTATCTGGACGAGAGCCACTTCCCAAGTGGACTTCGTCGAGAGCACCGAAATAGGGCATCTTGGAGTCGATTTCATGGCGCTGCTCCCACGACAACAGCGCTCGTCCAGGCATTCGACTGTCCAGCAACTCGATCGACACGCTCGTACCGATCACAAGCTGGAACGGCGCCCTATCGCACACGTGGGAGTGTCAGACACGTTGAAAACAACAATCACCAGTGGGGCCTCGTACCGCTCACGACGCTTGAGCGCGTAGATCTCGCTATTTGGCGCGTTCATTTCAACGAGGTCGAACAGCGATACGGTGGGCGACGCCGCGGAAGCCGACGACTGCGGTTCGCGAAGGTCCAGCGTCTGTACACGCACGCGGTTCGACGTCCACAGCACACAAGGATGGCTAGAACGAACTGTTAGCAAAATACGCCACCAAACCGATCCCACACGATTGTCTACCGTACCTGGCATACTCGCAGCGCAACAGGCGCTCGTCCACCGATGATGTTGGCATGCGCACGGGATGAGCGCCGCGCGTCGCGTCCCACGCGTGCACTTTGCCGTCTCCAGTAACAAACGCCAGTTCGCTCTCTGTGTGCGGGCTGCCGGCGATGTGGTGCAGCATCTCGTCGAACCGAAGCCGGTGCACGGCCTTGAGCGTGTCCACGTCTCTGTCGTCCTCGCCTCCAAACGTCGCCTTCAAGATCGTGCAGTTGGTCGCTCCTCGTGCGGCGGCGTAGACCGTCGAGGCGCCGTACATGTCGTAGGTGTCGCGGCTGCCCAGCAGCTCAAACTGTCGGATCACGGCGCCGCACTCGACGCCGTTGCTCAGTCGCTGGCGCTTGCGGTCGCGCGAGAAGCTGCGATGCACGCGCGCCTGCTGGAGGATCTGGCCTGTTGGGAAGAACACGGCGTGGTCGCGGCTCGCGGGCAGCTCCAGGCCCATCAGTGCGTTGCCCTGCCACTTGGGCACGTCACTCTCGCGCTCGCGGATGATCTCTTGCTGGAGCAGCGCGAAGGTCAAGTCGCGCGGCACGAACTCGCGGTTGTGGCGGTTAAAGTACTTGGCCTCGAGCATCGCGAGCTCGCCCGAGTGGTTCTCGCCGCGGTATTGCGCGCGCTTGAGCGGCCGCGCAAAACCATAGCCGACGAGGTTGCGGTGGCACTCGCGCAGGATGCCGACGCAGTCCACGCCGCCGAAGCGCGCGCGCTCGCGCGGGTCGTTGACCATCACGGGCTGCAGCGGGATGCGGTCGGGCGACGGCGCCGCGATGGCGCCGCCCAGCCCCGTGCTCACGAGCACGGGCGGCCACTGCGGGTACGCCGCGGTCGCTTCCATGGTTGTCAGTATTGGGGAATCGGTGGCGCCAAAGGCCACGATGTGGACCAGCCTAAGCTAACGACGGACTAAGCTATTAGGAACAGCTACGTGAAACGGCGTGGGTGCTGATGATGTATGGAAGGATGACCAGTGGGCCGACTTCAACGACGGTGGTCACCAATGAACCGCACCTGACGCAGCCGACGTCACGCAGCGGCGCGTGAAGCGACTGGGCGAAGCGCGTCCCACCGTCTCATGGGTCGTTGGCTCGCGCGCAGTCCCGCGCTGGATCCCACGTCGCGACGCGTATGCCGTTTCACGGGGCCGTTGGCTCATTTGTGAGCACTTGGATGGCCATCTTAGGACGAGAGCACGCCCAAAACCGCCCGTGTTGGCCCCCGCACGCGAATGAGAAAAAGAACGCCACTCACTCTGCGTTGCACCGCGCACCACGCACGTCTCCTCCTGCTTCTCGTTAGAAACGACACGCTGCTCACCATGAAGATCGCTCGCGTGCTCGCGCTCTGGCTCGCGGCGGCGTGCGCGCAGGTCGCCGCGGAGCCGATCGTCGTGGACGCACCCGAAGACGCGTCGCAGCTCGTGCTGCTAGTGACGCTCTCGCGGCACGGCAGCCGCGCGCCGAACCCGGTCGTGAAGACGCTGTGTCCCAACAACCGGCCCAACATCGCGGGCTACGAGGTCCCGCCCGAGCAGCTCACAGAGCGCGGCATGGAGCAGCTCGAGGTTACGGGCCGCCACGTCCGCGACATCTACGTCACCGAGAAGGGTTTCCTTGCACCGTCGTTCAACGGCCGCAACCACGAGCACTTTGAGGCCTACTTCCGCGCCGACGCCGCGAACCGCTGCGGGCAGAGCGCCATGGCGCTGGGCTTTGGGCTCTACCCAGAGGGCACCGGCCCCAAGGGTTACGGCAAGCAACCCATCCCGGTGTTCATGCAGCTCTCGGAGAACGAGCACGACTTCACGGCCATGGGGCCGTGCTGGAGCGTGATGCAGCAGGACGGCAAGCAGTACAGCTCAACCCGCGGCCGGCAGCTCATCGAAGACCATGCCGAGATCCTCGACAAGGCCGCCGAGATCTGCGGCACGCCGTTCTACGACGGCCACGAGGGCGAGGGCGGCATCGCCGCGATCAAGGACGTGACCGACATGTTCCTCTTCGACCAGGACGCGGGGCTCGCGCCCACGCCCGGGCTCACTCCGGCGCTCACGTCCCAGCTGAGCAAGCTCGCGTTCCAGCACCTGATCGAGCGGCTCTACTCGACGCCGCGGCAGATCACGTACGTGGTCGGCGGCTTCCCGCAGATGCTGCTGCGCAACCTGAACGACGCCGCGGCGCCGAGCTTCAATCCGATGGAGGCCACCAAGTACTTTTCGTACCACGGCCACCGCGAGCTACTCCACGGACTGGGCTTCATGATGGGCATGAAGTTCCACTTCGACGGGCTGCCCGAGTACAACGGCTCCACGCCGCTCATCCCGGGCACGACGCTCTTCTTCGAGCTCCACAAGCTCCCGAACGCCGGCGCCGACGGCAACGCGCCGCCGCAGCACGTCGTCAAGCTCTTCGTGTGGTCGCCCAAGACGGCGCGCACGCCGGTCAAGCTAGCCAACTGCGCACTCGATTGCCCGCTCGGCGAGTTCACCGCTATCCTCATGGGCCACATCCAGCAGACCGGTACGTGGCAGGACATCTGCGGGTACCACCCAGTGGTGTTGCCCACGCTGCCCAAGCGCGCGCCCACCATGGTGAGCGCCGAGGCGACCACGACGCTGCGCAGTGCCAGTGGCAGTGCCACGGCCCGCGAGGACGCGGCGCCGTCCGCGAGCGCGTGGCAGTGGGTCTGGCCGTCCGTGCTGCTGGTGGCCGTCGGCACGCTCAGCGCCGTGGCGTACAAGCGGCTCCTGCGCCGCCGCGACTACCAGCCGCTGTGAAAGCGGGAAGATGAAGCCATCTCAAGGCGGGCTTGAAGCTCCAAACATTCCAATCCATACGATTGGTAGAAATGCATACTACATGTGCTATGATTGGTTGAAATAGCGGATTCTCTGACCCGCCGAGACTTTTTCCCCACCATTTTTTCGAAGTCGCTAAGAAAGCAACGATGGCGACGCCGCCCAAGACCGCGGCGGCGTTTGTGCTGCAGGCGACACCCTGGGTGCCGCTCGTCGTGAGGTGCGTCGCATACAGACCTTTCTATGATGCGGACGCGTGCTGACTGGTACGGTACGGCGCTTTAGACGCGGCAGTTCGGCGGACGTGTCGGTCAAGATTCCGCTCGAGAACGACGACGACGACGACGACGACGACGACCATGATGATGCCAGTGGACGTGGCACCCAGCGTTTAGACCGCGCTCGCTGCGTCGTGTGGCAGTTCCGCATCGAGGAGTTCGACGTTGCGTTCCAGATCGTGGAGAACGGACGCGTCGTCCACGAGCTGGCGCGGTACGCGGCGCCGGCGCTGCCATCGCCACCAAGCGACCTGTCCATGGCGCGCTCTGGCAGCGTGAGCGACATCGACGCAGGCGCCAAGACCGCGTTTGCCTTGGAAGCCGCGGGCAGCGATGCCGCGAGCCGTGACGCCGTGAGCCGTGACGCCGTGAGCGCCGAGGGCGTGGTGGACGCGGCGACGCCCGGCAGCGTGTTCACGTTCCGCTGGGACAACTCGTACTCGATCGTGCGCCACAAGCGCGTCTTCTACCGGTTTGTCGTGACATCGGCGCGCGCGCTGGAGGCAGCGCAGACCGCGGCGGACGAGACGCAGCAGCGCCACGCGCAGCCCAAGGCCGAGCCCATGGCGGTCAAACCGCACCTCGCCAAGCGGCTCGCGCTCGAGCGACGTCTCACGGTGGACGAAGTCTCAATCGAGCAGACGCGCGCGATCCAGCAGCTGCAGCGCTGCGTCACCGACATGGTCGCGACGTTCATGACGGACCCAGACCGGCCGCTCCACGAAGGCTCCGTGCGCGAGTTTGTGCTGTCGCTGGAGGCCGTGCTGCGCAACGGCATCAAGGAGACGTTCCTGCACGCGTGGCCTGAAGAGCCGTACTTTGAGTTCTTGCTTCAGATCGAGTCGGTGCTGCGCGACGACAAGCAGCTCGTGGCAGACGTCAAGGCGTTACCCGTGGCCAGCAAACTGCAGTATCTCGGCTGGACGCGAGCGCGCGCGCTGCTCTTGTTGGCGCTGAACCGCAACATGCTCCACTACGCATTCGAGAACTTGATCAAGCGACGAGCCGTTGTGGAAACCTACTACGACAGCCACGGGCTGCTGTTCATGTACACCAGCGCGAACCAGATTGTGTCATTCTTGAGTGCGCTGAACGGGCTCAAGTTTCTGCTTTCGACGTATCCGGACGAGAGGTTCCTGGATGAGATTGAGCTGCCTCCAAACCTCAAGCAGTGCGCACCGAACGACGACTTTGATGAGGACATTGTGTCCATTGAGAATGGTGCGACCGGGTTTATGATACGCAGCGGCGATGCCGAACATCCTGACGAGGTGAAGAACATCGAGCAGTGCTCTGTTGCTAGGAACCTACTTGCGAGCCAAGAACTCGAGGAGGTCACGGTTCTGTACGTGCGTTCTCATCTCCTAGCGTGTGTGCGCGAGTTGATTCGTACTAATACTGTGTTTGCGTAGGCGAGGGCTCGAAACGGCTGTGGCGATTCCACTACCTCGGATAAATGGAGGATTCTGTGTGGCACTTCAAGTTCGCGTCGTCCCTGGGGATATTGATGTGTCCATTGGTATACGTGGGGGTAGTGAAGGAGAAGATGACGATGTCACTTTAGTCGTCGAACCCTTCACTCTCTCCGCCGCGGATGGGTGGGCCGAGTTGCTGCTCGTCACTGAGTCCACGTTTGCTGGTCCACTTGTGCTGTTGCTCGACAACTCCAGTGCCATGATGCGCGCTCGCCAAGTCAACTATCGAATTCGATCCGTCTCCTTGGTAGAGTTTGATACGGCGTGGGAATCGTGCCAAGGAATGGCGCAATCGATCAGCTGGAAGATTGCGACTAAAGCTGGCATCGAGAGGTGCCAGGCGTACATGGAAGGCCTTCATCTCCAGCAACTACAAGATGTTGCTGAACAACAGCAGCGCAGTCGGGAGGCAAGCAGCACGCATGAGAACGCCAACAGCGATGCAGCAGGCGAAGACGACAGCCTTTTCGGAATGGGAGCGTCCCTGATCTCGAAGCCAGTCTCTTTCTTAGTCGGTGGTTTTCTTGGTCTCGAGGGCGACAATTCTTCAGCCGCATGCGCTCAGTGTCTGACACCATTTTCGTTCTTCAGCCGTCAGTATCAGTGTTTGGCATGCCAGTCAATCGTCTGCATCCCTTGCTCGCGGCATACGGCACAAATACATGGCAAAGGTCCCCACACGAAAGTGTGCGATCGGTGCTTCATCAAAGAAATGGATGCAGAAAAGAAACGTCGAGCCGCCATGTCGACTGGTTCGACTAGTGGTGGCGAATGTGCTGCCTACGCTGCATTACGTGAAGACCCATCCATGGAGAAGTACTTCAAGATGTTGAGCTTTGGTGTGCCGCACTCTGGGGTGGCTCAAAAGATGCTGCAAGATGAGATGCCGAGTGAGAAGATTGTCGTGTTTTCGGCTGGGCCGTCCGGGGCTACACATGAAGACTCAAGTGGGCATACATCCAAGCGCAGAGGTAGTGGAGGGAAACCCGATTCCAGCTCACATCGCGGCAACTCTTTCCGAAAGGTGCATTGGAAGAGCTTGGAGTCAAACCGAGCTACTGTATCAATTTGGAATCGTGAGACCTCCAGAAGGAAAACCGCACCTATCCGACTTTCCCCGCAGGATTACCATGAAGTTGCACGACTATTTGGTCGTGACTCATCAGGCTCTGCGACCGATGCTGTGGGAACAGGGAAGTCGAATGGAGGGAAGAAAAAGCAAGTTTTCTCTGCGCTTGACTCCCGTCGCTCAAATAACATCGCTATCGGTCTCTCGCAGTTCAAGGCAGTTGGTGGCGCGGATGCAATTCTCAAGAGCTTGAAGGAGTGCGACTTTGAATTCCTGTCGCCCGATCGGCTCTCCAACATTTATGAGATTGCTCCAACAGGGGTCGAGGCGAAGCGCTACACCAACTTCCGTGGAAGCCGCAGTCGTTTGGAGCCAGCAGAAAAGTTTCTTGTGGACACGTGCGATATCCCACGTGTGACTGAAAAGGTACGTACGCTTGGACGCAACGTTCGCGAACCTGTTCAAGTCGACTGACGTTCAATGCGCGCAGATTGCAGCAATGCGTTTCGTTGCCCAGTTTGAGAGTCAGCACCGCGAGCTTCGCCATCGTATTCAGCTTATTACTCAGGCATGTTATCAAATTCTACGGAGCGAGCGACTTGCGCGGTGCTTCGAGCTCGTGCTGGCGATCGGAAACCTGCTCAACTCCGGAACTGAGATCGAGAATTCGGGTGGTGTGACGCTAGAGTCACTGCTCAAGCTCTCCGAAACGAAGTCGATCGACCAGAGCATGACTTTGCTACAGTTCATCGTGCGTCTGATTCATGTAAGGCGTGTGGTGGTTCAGGGTTGTGGAAGGATTGTACTCTTACAGCGTGCGATGTTGACCAGGATCGAGGTGAAAGCGACGTGCTTCTCTTAATCCAAGACCTCAGTACAGTCTCGGAAGCCAAGCGCTTTTCAAACGTCATCTGCTTATCGCAAGCTAAAGTGCTTCAAAATGGGGTTGGTCAAGCCCAATCCGAAATCAAAGAAGAGATGTTGGAGGATGTGAAGAGGTTTGAAAAATCGGAGGATGCACGAAGAAAACGGCACGAGCAAGATGCCCAAGCAGCAGTTATCCGTCCAACCGATGTCCGCACTAGTAAGGCAGGTGGTAATGGTGAGCCACCTGCAAATCCTCGCACGGCATTGATGGAAATGCTGCGCAAGCGAAACCAAAACGGATCTGCCGAAACGGGCGCAGAGACACCAAAGCCGTCACGACCGCCACCTGATGTGAGCAACCCTCAAGCGGCACTCTTGGCTGCTATCCAAAAGCAACAGAAGCCAGAAGGAGTGCCAGGCGACGAGACTTCACGGCAGGAGTCGCAATCGACTTCCAATGACCAGACAACACCACCGCGTCTCGCTCTACTCACAGCGATCCGCGACCGAGGGTCGATGGTTGAGGCTAGTGAAGCTACGAACGTCGGCAGCCCAAATCCGCGACATGCGCTCATGAACGCCATCAAGCAAAAGGCACAGCACACGCCTGAAGGATCTGGTAGTAGCGCTCAAGTATCTAACGGCCACGGGCCACGTCCAGGGTTACCGCCACGCGCGAACCTACTGTCTGCGATTCGAGCACGCGGACCTCGCGCCGACGAAGCTGCGCAAGATCAGCCTAACAGTCTATCGTCGCGACCCGGAGGAAATCCTCTATCATCGGCGGCTGCTTTCAAACCCCGCGTGTACTCTGTGGAGGACAACCGATTCATCACTGTGATGCGGAAGCGAGTCATGGACATCAAGGCGACCATGGAGCAGCTAGAGTTGGAAGTAGAGACGATGGTGTCTGTGTGGGAATCGACTGCGCGATACCTGGGCGAAGATCCACAGTCCTCATCGTCGGAATACGTGCTTCAGCTCTTGAACCGCTTCATCTTGGACGTGAAGATTGCCAAGACGCTGCTGTCTCGCCAGGGACTCAACTTCAAGTCGTTGAGTTCGATGGCCCAAGTCGGAAACGTCGTCGCGACCAAGTATGGTCCTGGCGTAGTCACCGCCGTTCGGGGGGACACCAAACTCGAAATTGCCTTTCCGTGGAGTCGCGAATCCTACCTCTCTCCTTCTTCAATCCTCTCTGTCGGCGCGGTCGTGCGGTGCCGTACTTTCGGTATTGGCATCCTGCGCTCGACGCACTACGATCGCGGGCTCTGTCAAGTGCGCTTCCGCTTCGGATTTGGTGTCGTCCGTGTCCAAGACCTCAAGCCCGATACGTCCTCTACTGGTGATGTGTTCAAGCAGCAAGTGCTCTCTGGCGGACTGATCGTGGGGGACCCAGTGATCACGCCGTTTGGTCGCGGAAGCGTTCGCGCTGTTCATTACTTTGGTCAAGCGTCCACCGACAAAGCAGCCAACAAACGTGAAGGAATAGTGGCCGTGAATTTGATTACTCATGGCGACGACGACAACAAGCGTTCTGTTCCTGTGGCATTCGTGCACCTCCACCAAGCTAAAGTCAACTACCAGTGATGGCTAGCACACGCCTGGTGTGAAATACAAATGCGCTTGGTAGGTGGCCCGACCTTTACGTATCAAAGTAGAATCCAAATGGCTTGTCAGCGACGTACGAGCAGATCTGCTTCGGCTCCAAGTACGAGTCGAGGCCGAACGGACCAAGCTCGCGGCCGGTTCCGCTCTTCTTTAGGCCACCCCACGGGAGCTGGATGAGGCACGGCTGCGAGCAGTTGTTCCACACGATGCCCACGCGAAGTGCCTTGGACACGCGCTTGAGTTGGTCGTTGTCCGAGGAGAACACAGCGCCCGCCAGCCCAAACTCCGAATCGTTGGCCAAGCGGACGGCCTCTTGCTCGGTCTTGAACGTCATCATCGAGAGCACGGGCCCGAAGATCTCTTCGCGCCACACGCGCATGTGCGGCTCTACGTTCGTGATCACGGTCGGCGGTACGTAGTAGCCCACACGCTTCTGCTCGTCGCTCAGTGGCGTCTGCACGGCGATGGTGGCGCCCTCGGCGCGCGCGCTCTCGATGTAGCCCAGCACTTTCTGCTGCTGCGGCTGGCTCACAAGCGGCCCAATCTTGACGTTCGCGCTCAACGGGTTACCCACCACGAGCTTGTTGGTCTCCTCCGTGAGCATCTGGAGCAGTTCCCCGGCGATGTCTTCGTGCACCAGGAGCCGCGAGGTCGCGCTGCACACCTGCCCGTTGTTGCCGAAACACCCAAACATGATCCACTCGACCGTGCGGCGCAAGTGGACGGCGTCGAACACGATCGCCGGTGACTTGCCTCCAAGCTCGAGCGAGACGCTCTTGACTTCGGCGGCCGCAGCGCCCATGATGCGCACGCCCGTGGGCACGCTGCCCGTGAACGCGACTTTTTGGATTAGTGGGTGCTCGACGAGCGGCGCGCCGGCCTCGGCACCAAAGCCGGTGACCACGTTGAGCACGCCGGCGGGGAGCCCGACTTCACTTGCGATACGCGCGAGCTGCAGCGCCGTCAGCGGCGTCAGCTCCGACGGCTTGAGCACGACTGTGCAGCCAGCCGCGAGTGCCGGCGCGACCTTCCACAGCGCCATGAGCAGCGGGTAGTTCCACGGGATGATGGCGCCGACGACGCCCATCGGCTCGTACCGGAGACGCGCGGCATACTCGTCGTTGTCGCCGCAGTCGACGGGCTCGTCCTGGCGCGCATCCAGCTTCTCGGCCAGTCCGGCGTAGTAACGGAAGCACGCGGCGACGTCGCCCATGTCCCACTCGGCCTCGGCCAGCGACTTGCCCGAGTCGAGCGTCTCCAAACGCGCGAGCTGCGCCGCGTGCTTGTCGATGCCGTCGGCCATCGCGCGCAGGTACACGGCGCGCTCCGCGCCGGTGGTCTCGCCCCAGGTCACGAACGCCGCGTCGGCCGCGCGCACGGCCGCGTCCACATCCTCCCGCGTGGCGCGCGCGACTTGCTGGAGCACGCGCTCGGTCGCCGGGTCAACCACGTCAAAGTACTGCTTGTGCTGGGGCGCGACCCACGCGCCGCCGATGTAGAGCTCGCGCAGCTCGGGCAGCGGTGTCTCCGTCGCAGTAGACGTATTAGTGGACGCCATCGCAGGGTCTTGCTGGTTCTTCGCGGCTTGCTCGTTGGACGGTCGAACTTCAAGTGAGGAAGGACGACGAAGAAATCTTCTGCTTTTGATGCGCAAAACGGAACCCGACGAGCTCCTAACTTTATTTTGGGTTATTCTCAGCGTCTGAATTGGGTACTGTCGTTGCTGCTTCGATCGAACTCGGCAGATCCGTTCTTGCAGAGACGAGGAAGATGTGGCGACGCGCGCTGCTGCGTGGCGCTCACGCTGCCACGGGCGCCACGCGTGCCGCGCACACACGCCATGGAGCGCGTCAGCTGCCATCGGCGCTGGCCGTGTACGCGCTCGCGGCGGCCGGTGCCACGGCGAGCGCCGCCGTCATCTATGCGCGGACTGGTGCGTGGCAAAGAGATCTGTGCTTGGTGACTATGTAGGCTCATCCGTACAGCGGACTTCTCTGCCTTCACAGACCGAGATGTGGCGCTGCTGGAGACGCCGCCGCCGCCGCCGCAATCCCCGCCGCAGAGCGGCAAGCGGTACGAGCCCCTCACGCGCAGCTTCATCGCCGACGCCGTCGAGAAGGCGTTCCCCGCGGTCGTGAACGTGGCCGTGGACTCGGGCTACTTCTCCAGCAACGGCTCGGGCTTCATTATCTCCAAGGACGGGCTGGTCGTCACGAACGCGCATGTCGTCGCGCGCTGCAACCGCTACTCCAAGATCCAGGTACAAAAGGTGGACCGTAGCGTTTCTGGGAACGACGCGCGGCTGACGCGTTCGGATTGTGTGATCAGGTGACGTTCGCCGACGGCAGCAAGTGCGCCGCGAGCGTGCACAGCAGCGATCCGCTCTCGGACGTCGCGCTGCTGCAGATCGACCCGAGCGAGCAGCGCGAGTGGCCGACCATCGCGCTCGGCACGTCGTCCGAGGTGCGCGCCGGCGAGTGGGTCTGCGCGCTCGGCTCGCCCTTCTCGCTTCAGAACAGCGTGAGCGCCGGCATCGTGAGCGCCGTGGCGCGCCACAGCAGCGAGCTGGGCTTCCCGCAGAAGGGCGGCGAGTACATCCAGACCGACGCGGCCATCAACTCGGGCAACTCGGGCGGCCCGCTCGTGAACCTGGACGGCCAGGTGATCGGCATCAACACGATGAAAGTGGACGGCAGCGTCGGCATCTCGTTCGCGATCCCGATCGACACGGCCGCGCAGGTCATCGAGCAGCTGCTCGCGCACAAGAAGGTCACACGCGCGTACATTGGCATGCAGATGATCAACTTCAACACGCGCGAGCTCCGCGAAATCGGACGGTGCGTATCCACGCCCAATGGCAATGGGACGGTGGCTGAGATGTTTTTGGTGGTTTGAGACAGCATGTTCCCCGACGTGAACGAAGGCGTGATCATCAAGTCGGTCGTGCCCGGCTCGCCCGCGCACAAGGGCGGACTGCTGCCGGGCGACATCATCGTCTCGTTCGATGGGAAGATTGTGAAGAGCACCAAGGACATCATGACCGCCGTGGGCTACGCCATCGGCCGCAAGATCGAGCTGCGCGTCAAGCGTCGCGGCGAATCGGCGCCGCGCGCGCTGCAGATTGTCACCGAGCCCATCCCCGAGACGCTTTTCCAGCAGCGAGCCCACTAAAGAAAGCGATTGATTTTGGTTGACTGATCTCATGAGTTTTATGTTAGCAGCTGGCGGCCGATTGGATGCGCGAGGAAGACGTCGTAGATCTCCTGTGGCGAGCAGCGCAGCATGAGCTTGGGGAACCGCGAGGCCTTGGCTTTGCTCTGCCGGAGAATCCCCGAGCGGCTCAGCTCGTCGCAGATCAGCAGCAAGTCGCGCAGCCGCGGCACGGGCGTGAGCGAGTGCGTGTTGCAGAGCACGGCGAAGCGGTCGAGTACGCTCTCGAACGGCGCGTCCTCCCGGTCCGTGCGCTTGATCTCCATGCGCAGCGCGATGAGAAACACGCACTCGAACTTGCGGCAGTCGCGCAGCCGGATCAGCGGCGCCGACACGGACGTCGCGGCCTGCGCGGTCTGCATGTCCTCGGACGTGACGACCACGCGGTCGCTCAGCAGCAACGCGCCTCCGCCAGCGGAGCGGCTGGGCACTGCCGCTGGCGCCGTCTGCGAGAGCCGCTCAATCGCGACTTCGGCGGCGCGTCGGCAGAGCGTCAGCGCCTGGCGCGCGTCACCTGAGGCGTGGGCCACGTGCTTGCAGCAGATCTGGATGGCCTCGGGGCTGAAGATGTTGAGCTTGGCGAGCCGCTGGCGCACGATGCGCTCGAGCTGGTGCGACGTGTACGAGCTAAAGATGAGCCGGTTGCTGCCGAGGCGGCTGCGCACCTTCTGCTCGAGCCGCTCGGGCAGGTCCATGGTGTTGGCGATGCCCACGACGATGAGCTTGGACTGGCTCATGGCCTGCCACTCGAGGATGTTGTACAGCACGACGCTCTTGCCCGTGACCAAAAAGTCCATCTCGTCCAGCACGAGCAACACGGTCGGCCGCTGGCTCGCGCTGCCGTGCTCGAACTCGGACGCGAGCATTTGGCAGATGCGCGCCGGCCCGAGCGAGCGAGGCTACAACACAGACACATAAGGGCTAGTTAGAGAGCTAACGTAATATCGCCCCGAGTCACCACTTCATTCAACACGTACCACGTCGGTCGCGCCCGTGACGGCCCGCCAAATGGGCTCGTACGCGACCTCGGGCTTGGGCAGGTGCAGGCCGTTGATCTCCGTGTACACAAAGGGCGGCAGGCCCTCGATGCTGCACTCTTTCTGGAGCTCGCGCACGACTTCGCGCACGATCGACGTCTTACCCGTGCCTGGGAGCCCGCTAATGTACAGCGCGCCGCTGGACGCGCCCGTGCGGATCGCTTGCTCCAGCAGGTCGTGGATTGCGTCGAACTCGTCCTCGCGCGCGGTCGTCTGGTCAGGCGCGTGCGACAGCAGCAGCTCCTGGCAGGCCGCGCGCAGCTTGGCGATCGCCGCCTCCGTTTCAGGCGACAACGTGGCTGGCGCGACGTGTCCTTTGCCATTGGAAACGGCGGCACGGGCACGCTTTTGGCCGACGGCGACCGATTCATTTGCACCGTCCTATGATGCATCACAATGGCTTAGAACGCACACAGCCAGGAGAACGACCTGCGACACGTAACAAACCGTCGTGATTTCGCGAGCACGCACGCTGCACTGCCGCGAGCGGTCGCGGCGCGTGGTGTTGGGCGGCAGCCGCGCGAGCCGGTCGGTGTGGACGTCAAAGAACCCGACGATCGCGAACGCCACGTCGCCGTCCGCGTTGGTGCTACCACCAGTGCGCACCAGCGCCTCCAGTTCAAAGAGGTCCTTGGCGCAGACGGTGGTCTCGACCCACGAGAGCGGCACGACCTCCAAGTGATTGGACTCCCACACCTACGCATGTACAAGTGTGTCATCAATCATGGCGAATCGTTCAAACTTACGGGAGAGCAACGTACCTTCTCCGCGCCAGCCAGCGGCGTCTCGACCGCCGGAGGCAAGTCGTCCGGGTGCGCCTCCTGGAGCTGCCGCGTGAGCATGAGCGCCGGGAAGAGCTGCCGCACCTCGACGCTCTTGGTGCCGTCGCGCGCCTCCCAGAGCGCCGTGACCACCGCGAGCATCTCGCGCCCGCGCTCGTTGCGCAGCCGCACGCAGTCGCCCAGCCGCACGAGCGCGCGCGTCACGTCGCTCTCGATGGACGCGGCCTCGTAGAACGCGTCGCCCGCGGCGATCGCGACCACCGCGCCCTCCCAGCGCCACGCGCGGCTCATGACGAAGGAGAGTTCTGGGCCAGCCCGCGCCAAATGAGCTGTTCTCGAAGCGAAGCTGAGAGTTTGGCATGTGCTGAAGATGAGGTAAGCAGGCTAAACAATTAGTTTCGATGGCGTATCAGTTCAAGAGGTAGGCTAAATAGCCCCTGTGTATTTCCCGCGGCAGAATTATCCAAGCAAATGGTTGGCTGAAATGATCCATTTTGCCAGCGGCACCAAAGACCAGCACTCACGTTTCCGAACATACAGACACGCACTCCTTGTTTGAAGGCTTTCCTTTGGCCTTCAGCTTCACTGTCAAGCTGGCATTGCGTCCGTTGATACATGGGGCCTCGGGCAGGGCCACTTGAGACTGCGGCCGCGGGCAGGGCCACTTGAGACAGCGGCCGCGGGCGGGGCCACTTTAGACAGCGGCCGCGGGCAGGGCCTCTTTAGACTGCGTCCGCGGACAGGACCACTTGAGACTGCGGCCGCGGGCAGGGCCTCTTGAGACTGGTGGTCTCTGTGGGAGAGCTAATTGTCTGACCATGGATAGGTTTACATCGATATCTTTATGGCTTTAGAGTCGCTTCGAGATGCCCCGTGCGTAAAGCGCACGCCCGAGTTCGCCTTCTTCATTAGTATTCCCTTAGTCTGGGTTAGGCATGTGCTTGCTGATGGGTTAGCCTCCGTTGGACACCCAAAGTGGGTGCCTGGTTCGTCCCACTTCATAACGTTACTTCATCTAATGGGTTACAGAACAAGGGAGTAACCACGTGCGGAATGTTGGTGAGGTGGCTTCGCCCCGGACACTTTGTGCCTCATTCCCGCAAGAAAGAATCCGAAAATTCAAGACAAGACGCGATGGCCGAGCCGAAGCTGCCGCCGACGTTCAAGCCGCTGCTGCCGTTCGTGCGGCGCGCCGAGGAGCTGGAGCGCGACTCGACGCGCCCCGAGTCCAAGCTCATCGCGTACTTCTGCCGCCAGTACGCCATGGAGATGGGCATCAAGCTGCGCGAGAACGACAGCTCGAACGAGTCGACCAACTACCTGCTCGCGCTCATGGACCGCCTCGAGGAGGACAAGGCCAAGCTGCCGGCGTTCACGCAGGACGAGGGCAAGGAGATCTGCGAGGACTTTGCGCTCGAGATCTTCACCAAGGCCGACGACGAAGACCGCGCCGGGCTGGCCGACAAGTGAGCATGGGGGCGAATGCTTTGTGGAGCGATGAGTGATACGAACGTCTGACGCTTTGGGTGTCGATGTGGATGTGTGCATCAGGAACACGGCGCGCACGTTTTACGCCGCGAGCACGTTCTTCGACATCCTCAACCAGTTCGGGGAGCTTTCGGAAGATGTGCGTGGTTTTGTGGACTTCGCCCTTTTCTTGACGGCATAACGTATTGACCAACTGCACTTGCATGATAGATGACCGAGAAGCGTCGGTATTGCAAGTACAAGGCGGCGACGATCTTGAAGGCGATTAAGGAGGGCATGACCCCCGTTCCTGGGCCTCCCGGAGATGGATACGCCACTGTGAGAACCGTGTTTCGGAAGGCTCGATCGGAAATGAGCCAGTCTCTGATCAGCTCCTTTGTGTGCTGCGTAGGGTGATGGCTACACTGACGACGCTTCTAGTCAAGCTAGCGCGTCGGCCCAGGCGGCGCCCAGTATGCCCAACTTGGGTTCGTTGTCACTGAACGATGTTCCAGCAGCACCGAGCGCCGCCCCCATGTACTCGCCGACGCCCAGCTCCAGCAGTGAACCAGCGGCATTCCCATCGTTTACCTCGTCAGCATCGAGCTTCGGGCCGTCTGGTGGTGACTCCCTCGGTCAGCAAAGTAACTCGTGGAACGGCTCTGTCGCCCCATCAGCGTCGGCACCCCCTCCGGCTTATGCGCCACCGCCTGCCCAGTCGCATGCTGCGCCTCCGCCTCCTGCATACACGCCACCGCCCGCACAAAGCTATTCGGCCCCTCCGCCGCCGCCCCCGCCAACCTACACGCCGCCAGCGCCGATGGCTGCTCCCCCGCAGGCGCCTATGCACACGCCCTACACGCCCCAGACGGTCCCCGCGAGAAACAGCGCCAAGCCCGTTTCTCAGAACGAGATCAACGACGCCATGGAGTGTGCGAAGTTTGCTGTCGCCGCCCTCAAGGTGAGTGATCGAGGGATATACATATACTGTGGGCTACGTTTCACACTCACCGGTGTGGTTAAACAGGTCAAGGATATCGAGCTCGCAATCCAGAGACTCGAAATGGCCCTCAAGTGCATCAAGTGATCTGGGCAGATTTCCCCTCTCTGTATCGAGCGCACTGACACTTGAGAGCAATACACGTCTATTGGGGGTCAGAGGCGGTCTTGATATCCTCCTGCTTCTCTTCTTTCACTTCAACGCCCTTCCGGCTAGGAAGCGTCTTGAGCGTGGCCTCTTTCCAGTCCATCGTCTCGCCGAACCGCACGAGAATCTCAAACACTGCAACACGAAACAAGCAACCAACGCCTATGAGTCACGACCCAAATACCAACCATGTGAGGCTAGAGCATTGTCTACGCACCGTGGTTGACAGTGAGCACGCGCGTCGAGGAGCCCATCTGGAGGTACTCATCGAGAGGCAATTTGGCAGTCGCGATGCCCTGCTCGACGGCCTTGTTGTACGTCGCCCCCTTGAGGCGATTGCGATCGACGATACCGCCGATGATGTACACCTGAACGAATTCCAATCATGTCAACTATCGCAATGGGCCAAGAATTGGATGGCATCGCCAGCTCACCTTGTCCTTGTCAAGTTGCGTAATGGTGTTGGGCGAGTCCGCGGTCAGGTACACAAGCGACGCCTTCCTGAACATCTCCATGTAGCTCAGCGGCGTCGACTTGAACTGCATCGAGCAACACACCGCAGTTGTTAGTATGGGGTCTGTCATCTTCGTTGAAAGCGCACCAGTGAAACGTACAGCCAGCCACTCCTCAAAGCCGCTGATCTTCATGAGACTGTCCTTGGTGTCGCCCCGCAGAGAGGTGATCGTCGCGCGCACGGGCGCGTCGCTCCGGCGGTTCACGCCGTACGAGAACCTAATGGTCGCGTCAACTCACAACGGCGCGTCAGCATTTCGCCTCTATCGCCGTCAACAGGAGCAAGAACCACATCCCACGCACATGATCTGCTGGGAGAGGCTCTTCTTCTCCTTCTCAGTCATCTGCTCCTCGAAGCCGCAGTCGATCACGACCTGCAGGCCTTCCTCACTCGCCATCACGTACGCCTCGCGCTTGGCAATCGCGCGCTCGCGGCGGCGCAGCACGGCTTCCTCGCTCATGTCGAGCTCGGCGGGCGGCGCGAGCTTGCGCTTCTCGGCCTGGAGCTCCTTCTTCTGCTGCTTCTTCTTCTCCTTCTTCTGGTCCCAGTACGCGGACCGCTTGGCGCGGCGCTGCGCGCGCTTGCTCAGCGCCTGCTCCGCGTCCTCAGTGGCTGCCACGTACGCCGGCGGCGGCGTCGCGACGCTCGGCAGCGTCGTGGCGGCGGTCTCCATTTTGATCTGATCGTCCATCTGATGCGGGTGTCCTTTGATGGCCCCCACTCCGTGGTTAACTTACGGGAGCCACGAACGGACCCAGCCTCCACTAAGTGAACCTGGGTTTTGGTTCCGTCGATTGTTCTGGCGTTAAGATCTGCGTGTCGTCAGTTGAAGCACTGGCCCCAACTCACAAACGCGAAGAGCTACTACGTAGTACAAAGGGGAGGAAGATCCGCTCGCTTTGCTGTTAGTTTCCATCCGCCTGAGTCGCAGCCACTTCATCTGCCAGCATGGCGTCGCTCGCGGACGCGATCGTCAAGGGCGGCGTGGGCACCATCGGCGTGATCGCCAGCGCGTACACGCTCACCAAGTTCATCGTCGCCACGCCCGTCAAGATCGGTGACCGCAGCGACGAGGAGCGCGACAAGGACGTCGTGCTCTGCGTCGACACCAAGGCCTTCGCGCCCGCGGCCTTCGTGTTCTTCCTCGAGACCGTGCGCACGCAGAGCCGCCTGCGCATCGACAAGAAGCGTGTGCACCTCCACAAGCCCGCGCCGCCGCCGGTGCCCGCGGCCGACGGCGAGAACAAGGACGCGGCGCCGCCACCGGAAGACCCGGAGGAGCTCGCGGAGGCCCGCGGCGAGGCCTTCTACCTCGTCGGCGCCACCAATGAAGTGCTCAAGCAAATCAAAGCGCGCAAGGAGAAGGCGCAGCACGCCGAAGTCTTCGACGAGGCCGACGGCAAGCCGCTCACGTCGGGCGAGCGCATCGAGCTCATCATGTTTGAACTCAACCGCCTGCTCGTGTTTGCGCCGCCCACGGGCACCGAGGCCAGCATCCCGAACCCGTTCCAGGAGAACGACTCGCTGTTCGCGCAGGCGCTCCACTCGCGGCTCATCAAGGAGCACTTCCCGCTCCACGACGACCGTGAGCGCCACGACCTCGTCGAGACCTGGGTCAAGAAGTACGATCAGCCGCAGCCGATCGACGCCGTGCACGACTACTTTGGCGACGAGATCGGCTTTTACTTTGCCTTCCTGGGCATGTACACCAAGTGGCTGCTCGTGCCGACGGCGATCGGCGTCATCGTGTTTGTGGTCGAAGTAATGACCCCGTACAGCGCGTACGGGCGCGCGTTCTACTCGCTCTTCATCACGAGCTGGGCGACCGCGTTTCTCAAGTTCTGGAAGCGGCGCGAGAGCACGCTGCGCAACCAGTGGGACATCAGCCTGACCGATACGATCGCGTTGGACCAGGAGCGACCGGAGTTCTCTGGGGAGCGCCGCTACGACCCCGTGGAGGACCGCCACTTTACCTACTTTTCGTCGATCAAGCGCATGCAGCGCTACCTCTTGACCTCGGTCGTCACGCTTGGTGTGCTCGGTGTGATCATGCAGCTCATGTTTGTGTACTTCGACATCGACAAGTGGGTCAGTGAGCAAGTCACGGCCGAGAAGGGCTGGGAAGGGTACTACCAGTACGTGTCGCTCGGGCCGTCAATCGCCTACTCGGTTGTCGTGCTTGTGCTCGATATGAAGTACCTCGAGCTGGCGACATGGCTCACGAACTTTGAGAACCACCGCACCGACGCTGACGTGAGTGGCATTCGGGTGTGGAACTCTTGGTTTTTGCTTTGTACTAACCTGGTTGTCTTTGTTCGCCCAGTTTTCGAACGCGCTCGTGCTCAAGCTGGCGTCGTTCTACTTTGTGAACAACTTCGGCTCGCTGTTTTTCCTGGCGTTCCGCTCGCGTGACATGGAGCTGCTGGAGCAAACGCTCAGCTCCCTGCTGATCACGCGTCAGCTGATCGGCAACGTGAAGGAACAGCTCGTGCCATACTTCACGGCGACGTCCTCGCTCAAGGCTGAGGCAGGCAAGATCGCGAAGGAAGAGCACGTCAAAGAGGCCGTGCTGAGCAAGGTCGATGCCGAGCTGCTGTTCCCGACATACGACGGCACGTTCGACGACTACCTCGAGCTGTTTGTCCAGTTTGGGTACGTTCTCCACTTCAGACAAAAGGGCTCGTGTGGTGCTTGCGAAGGGCTAACCCGTCTTCCCTTTTAATGTACTTCAGCCAAGTGACTCTGTTCGCGTCGGCGTACCCGCTGGCTGCGCTGTGGAGTCTCACCAACAACATCATGGAGATCCGCAGCGACGCGTTCAAGCTCTGCGCCAGCTTCCGACGCAGCCGTCGCATCCCGAGCGCCGGTATCGGCACGTGGTTCTACGCGTTCAACGCGCTGGGCTACATGTCCGTCATGACCAACTGCGCGATCATCGGCCTCCACTCGGGTCTGCTGGACAAGCTGTACCCGGCGATTTCGTTCGCCGGTACGTTGATCGCCATCGGCGCCTTTGAGCACATTATGATCGGCATCAAGGTGTGCATTGAGCTGCTGGTGCCGGATACACCGACGAGTGTGCTGGAGGCGCAGCGCATGGAGCGCGGAGCACTCCGCAAGAAGGCGATCCTCCAGGCGGAGCTCTCGTCGCGCAAGCTCGTGCTGCAGGTGGAGCAGTCGGAGGCGCGCATGTCGCTGGACTCGAGCGCCAGCGGGGACGTGGACAAGACCGCGAGCCGCGAGAAGATGATCGAGTGGCTGCGCCAGGAGAAGGACCGCCGCGCCAAGCTGGAGCAGGAGGTCAAGACGCTGAACGACCTGTACATGGGCTGGATCCGCGAGGAGCAGGAGAAGCGCAAGACCGCCGAGGCCAAGGTCTCCGAGCTGCTGAAAGAGTGAGTCCGTGTTGAGGGAGGCCACCGTGGCGGCCCGTTGGGTGTCATATCTCTCTGTGCTTGTGGCGCTGACGCTGACTGGAGATTTCTTGTGGTGGCGCTTGCAGGGCCGACAAGCCAGAGCCCGCGGACGTCGCCAAGGCGCATTGAGCCCGCGGGAGCTCCCCGCCAAGACAGTTGCCGTCGCGAGCAGGAATGTTGGTAGCTTCATTTCAGAATGACAGTGTGACAGCTGATTGGCTGAAATGCAGAACTTGGTTGTCCGATTGTGGTGAACGGTCCGGTTGAGTAACCCACGGCCACGGGGGTTACGCTTCTGATGGGCGTTGGACGAATCGCGGGTTTGTGCCATCACCTCACCAGCCACAAACCCGGCCCGCATTCTTTGTCCAGGCCAATCTGGTTTATGGCGGGTCGGGTCTGACCCACGCGGGCCGGGTTGGGCGGGTGGGCACGGGCGGTTCCTTCCGTTGTGTCAGTCAGCGGGGCGGGAACCAAAGTGTGCTTACTCTGTGTGTATCGCGCGATCGAAGGAAAGCTTGAAAGCGAAGGAAGGAACGCCCGGGTCGTCCCCTCCCCTCCCCCCGCTCCGCTCGTCCGCTCCGCCCCGTTCGCGCCGCGGCACTTCGTATCTGTTCTCCGCGAAGTCGGCTCCCCTCCTCTCCTCCTCTTCTCCCCTCCTCCCTCCGCCACCATGTCCATGAGCCAGAGCGACCTCGACCGCCAGATCGAGCAGCTCAAGCGATGCGAGTACCTCAAGGAGTCGGAGGTCAAGGCGCTGTGCCAGAAGGCGCGCGAGATCCTCGTGGATGAGAGCAACGTCCAGCGTATCGACGCGCCCGTGACGGTGCGTTAATGGCGCCATGTGTGCCAAACGGTCTAAACGACTGAGGTATTGACGTCCTATGGCTGTGTATGTGTGCTACTTTGAAGATCTGCGGTGACATCCACGGCCAGTTCTACGACCTCAAGGAGCTCTTCAACGTGGGCGGCGAGTGCCCCGAGACCAACTACCTGTTCATGGGTGACTTTGTGGACCGCGGCTTCTACAGTGTCGAGACGTTCCTGCTGCTGCTCGCGCTCAAGGTGCGCTACCCGGACCGCATCACGCTCATCCGCGGCAACCACGAGAGCCGCCAGATTACGCAGGTCTACGGCTTTTACGACGAGTGCCTCCGCAAGTACGGATCGGTCAACGTGTGGCGCTACTGCACGGAGATCTTCGACTATTTAAGCCTGTCCGCCATTATCGAAGACAAGATCTTCTGCGTCCACGGCGGTCTCTCGCCCTCGATCAACACGCTCGACCAGGTACGCAGCGCTTCTGTGGCGAACTGGTGTTGAGTAGTTGAAGAGGAAGCTGACACATTGTGTTGTTGTTCGTGTAGATCCGTATTATTGACCGCAAGCAGGAAGTGCCCCATGATGGTGCCATGTGCGACCTCATGTGGTCCGACCCGGAGGACATTGATGGCTGGGGACTGAGTCCGCGTGGCGCTGGCTACCTATTCGGCGGCGACGTCGTCGAGAAGTTCAACCAGACCAACGATATTCAGCTCATTTGCCGTGCCCACCAGCTCGTCATGGAAGGCCACAAGTCGATGTTCAACAATGCCCTGGTGACTGTCTGGTCGGCCCCCAATTACTGTTATCGATGTGGCAACGTTGCGGCCATCTTGGAGCTCGACGAAAACCTCGAGCAGCGCTTCAAGGTGCGTCCGTGTCGCTTGGCTCTGTGGCTAGCGGACCATCATGCTAATGGTGTACGCCTGTTGTGTTGCAGATCTTCGAGGCGGCCCCGCAGGACGCCCGTGGTGTACCGGCAAAGAAGCCTGCCCCCGACTACTTCTTGTAGACACCCGATAGCGAGGCGTTGCATCGGAGGCTGCTCTGGTGTGTCGCGTGAAATGCGCTCACCAGCGAGCAGCCGCCAGTGTTATCCCTCCCCACCGTCGATAGTAGTGACCCCCCACGCCGCCGGCGCCCAGACCCAAAGCCGCCCTCCCTCGTGTGGAGGAACGACTTGCCGCGCGCGCGATATACCGTAGTAGCCGAGTGGAAACGATAAGAAAACAACCAGACACGTTCTCATTGAGTTCTTTCTTGAGAGTCCCCCGTCGTGTCCTTTTCAGCCTCAGCGTATCCAGCTGCGTCAGTGTCAGCGAAGCTCCTCGTTAAGTTCGCATTCAACAAGCTGCGCGAACTTAGTTAGCGCTTCCCTCCAATTATTGGGGCGGCAGAATTGAAGTTGTCCCCGACCCGACGGCAACCATGCTGCGAGACTGGAGCGACGAGTGGAAGAACGCGCGTCTGGCGCTCGAGCTGCGCGGTGACGAGCTTTACCAGGGTACGTTGGTTACAGATATGTGTTTGGTGGTGTTCTAGCCGTATATCGCCTCCCCCCGGCGTCTAACGCGTCCCTAACTAATGCCAGGCGAAACGCTGAGTGTCGCGATCCGCGCCACCGTGACGCTGGACACGACGTCCGCGGGCGGCTCGCTGGACGACGCGGCGGAAGCGTCAGCGCCCGAGGCGCCGCTGTCTCCGGATGCGTCGCGCGCGCTCGCGCTGGAGAAGCTCGAGGCGCGCTGGCGGCGCCACTGCGACGGCGCACTCGTGGACCTCAAGGTCGTGGAACCGGCGCCGGGCCGGCCCGACAAGGCGGCCCCGCAGCAGCCGTCGGCGCCGCGCACCACGCTGTTCCACCAGGAATCGCGGCTCGCGCTGCTGCCGCTGCGGCCGGAGGACGTGGCGCCGACGGCCAAGGCGTCGACGGTGCGCGTCACGCTCGAGCTGCGCTGCGAGTGCACGCTGCGCGTGCGCGCCGAGTTCTGGCACCGGCCGCTGTCGCTGATCGCGCGCGTGGCGCCCAACGCCACCTCTCGTGAGGACGGCAGTGACGACGAGGTCGCCACGGCCGCGCCGCCGCTGACGAGCATGCTACTCAACGAGGCGTTCACGCGCACGCACATCTTCGGGCCGCTGCGCGAGCAGACGTCCGAGCCCCCCAACCTCACGCGGCGCGTCGAGCACAAGCTGCGCGTGGCCAAGCCTCTCGTGCTCAAGATGGAGACCAAGTTTACCGGCGACAGCCTCGTCGTGATCATCGCGCGCGCGACCAACACGCACGACGTGCTGAGTGTGCGCGTGCTGGACCTGCAGCTCCACATCAACCAGTTCGCGGGCTCGGGGACGCAAGGCAGCAGCGCAAGCAAAGGCGCTGAATTCCGCGTGGCGAAGGCTCCGACCGACGGCTTCCCCGTCGATCTGCAGCCCCATGAACAGTACAACTTCGTGTTCATTGTCGAGCCGACAGGGAGTGGCCCAGCGGCGAGCACCACGAGCTCCGCGCAAGCGAGCAGTCTCACCAGCCAGCAGTCGCTGCTCACGCTCAGCTGGGAGACAACCGCCGACTCGGCTGATTTGCCATCGCTCGCGGCTTCGCTGCTTCAACCGATCACGGAGCACCACACGATTCTCTGGTCCCCGCACCCGCACCGCTTTGCGACCCACGCGGCCAGCGGCTCAGCGCCCGAGCTGCTCGGGGTGTTGCCACGCCCACCACCTCTCGTTCCAGTCGCGACCCCGGCAGAACCCAAGTCAGCGAACGCAGTCTCGGCGTTCGCTGTCGTGCGGCGCGGCGACCGCTCGTGCCCGCTTGCGGTAACGCTCGCGCCTCTGCATCCGACGTCCCCAGACAGCACTAGCCACCAGGTCGGCGTCGTCGAGACCATGTGTGTCGTCGTGGCCAACCGCTCAGCCGACGGCACGGAATTCGACCTCTCGCTCGTCGTGCCGCCCGAGCAGCCCTCGCGCCGGTCGTGGGTCATGTTTGAAGCCTCGCACCACCTCGGGTACAGCCAGCGAGCACGCCCTGCTATGCCACTTTCTCTCCTGCCGATCGGTCCACTGATATACGTGGTGTGTGTGTCTCAACAGTCGCCTTCGCCCAGGCACAATAATCCGAAAGAGCCTGCGCCTGGTGTTCTTGCGCCACGGCCGCTCCGACCTCAACGCGATCCTGCTCTTCGACCACATCTCGCGCACGTGGTTCTTACCAGCGTCGCCGTCGGTGTCGAGCGCGTGGGACGTCTTTGTGCACCCATAAGTCCAGTCCGACGGGGCGTACGTAGGCGGTGGTGCCCAGTTCTTGGCATGTTCCAGGATTTTTTTTCCATGAAACTGAGTTTGAGTATCCGCATTATGCATACAGCCAATGACACTAGGCGCGTGCGACGCGCGTTCTCGGTTCAGTGCAACTGCACCAGTTGCTTCGAAACGGCCCTCCGCGAGTCCCGGCGGCGGTTCGACTCGACGGAACCGCGGTGTCTGACTTGTTCTGGCGAGCGCCCTCTACAGTGGGCGCGAGTGTGGGTGAGAAGGCCACAGAAGCGGGTGAGAAGGCTCTCGGGAGCGGTGGCTGGTCCGAGGGAACACGGTCTTTGCCTTCGTCAGCCGTCGGCAGGGCACGAGTACGGAAAAGCAGCAAGCGGCCGCGTTCGGTGCGCTGGGGACAACCGGCCATCCTCTCTCGCCACGCTTCCGAACGATGGCGGCACGAGACGGTAGCACCGCCGGGGCTGCTGCTGATGGCCGCGGCTCATGGGGCAGTCGCTCGTTCGAGCGGCCGACAGACAGCGCGGCGCGCGAGACGTGGCTCTGCCGCTCCACACTGGACGCCGAGTCCGACGTCGAAGACGATCTGGGCTCCGAGAGCAACGACGGGGACGAAGCAGACTGCGCGACCACTGCCCCCAGCGCGAACAAGAACACGTCCGAACAAGGCGTACATGATAGTGAAGACCGACTACTAGAACAGCAACCCACACAGGAGAAGGCGACGAAAGAGATGAAACCGATCCACACGAGGTCGCGGAAGCTCACTCTTGGCAGTCACCTGGACGTGGCTCGTTCCCACGCGCTGAGGAAGATACTGCCTCCGCTCCCTCTGACTCCGTCTGGAGCTGCGGTTTTGAATCTGACACCACACGCAGCAACCGAGGGCAAGACGAAGCGGAAGCACGAGCCGCTCGCTGTGAAAAGGCCAGTCGTCTCGAAAGGCGACGACCTCGACAAGATTGTGATGAAAAAGTCGAAGCGAGATGGCGAGAGAGACTCGCACCTGGCCATCTACATGGACTACGAGCGAGAGCCAGGGTTCGGCAAGTCTCCGAAGCGGCGAGCCGTGTACGTGGTGCGCCACGCCGGCGGTGTTTACGCCACGCTGTTCCTGAGTACCGCGTGCGTGCATTGCGTGTCGTTCAACGTCAGTCCGGCACTCCGGCGGCTCTTTCGGATCGAGGCTTTACCTGTCGGACTCTGCGTAGTTCTCGCGTGGACTATCCTGGGGCTCGTGAACTGTCTCGGGGCTTGGGTCGGTCGTCAGGGTGATCGAGTCATGTTGCTGCGGAGGCTCGCGTGGGTCTGGATCTTGGCCGTCGTGCTGCTACAGCTCGCAAAGATTCTGCCTGTTGTCTCGTGGCTGGCCAATACAATGGTTGGAATCGGTTACATTGGGGCAGCCACGGCCCACGGCCTCATGATTCCCACGGTGATCGCTGTCGGCGCTGAGGCCGTCGCGGCCAAAGCGGCCGCCAGCTATCACCAGCACGACGAAGACTCGGTGCAAAGGCGGCAACAATCCGTGGATGTTGCTATCAGCACCTTCATCACATGGGGATTCGGCATGATACTGGCGGCTTCTAGCTTGGTCCAAGCGTTCTACTTCGCCAGCGTGGATTTGGAGCTAGGTTCAGGAGAAGACGTGCTCGTACTACGGACTCGTCGAAGCGTTTGCATCACCATTCCGTGCGGAACGCTGTTACTCGGGCTTCTCGTCGCTTTCCTCTTCCAGTCACGGCATCACTACGTACCGTCCGACACGGACGCCTCAGCCACCGAGTCGTCCTCGTCGTCCGGCTCGTCGACTCCTGTGGGCTCGTCGAACGCAGAAACGCGAGCACGCAATGCCCTCGAACGGAAGCTCGCGCGAGGCGAGCTCGAAGACTTTGAGCTTCGCGCGAGCGCATCCAGCGCCACGCCGAAGCGTCTGGGCGTGCGACATTGGTTCCAGCTCGCTCGACGCTCGGTCGCCCTGCTTGCAATGGGGTTCTTCGCGCTGCTCCTTCTCGTCGCCGTTGGTACCACCCTCGTCGCACACGCTACGGTGGACCATTCGTCGCACTCTTCCGTGCTCATTCATCTCGTGATCTTCGCGGTGCTTTCGGCCGGCTGGATCCTGACGATGCTGTTGAGCGCGAGCCAGCTCGGTCCGTCGCCCCGTGATAAGCTGTACGGCCACATCGACGATCTCATGACCGTGCCGTTTCTCCCGTCTCGTCACCAACTGTTCGTTCTCGTTGCGTTGGTCTGCCTCGGCAGTGCCGCCGCCCTCGCCGCGTTCGTGCGAGCCCAGCTCTACTCCACGCTGTTTGTCCAGACATGCCAGCTTCGCCGCCCGCACGATGCACCAGCTCTGTATGACCCCAATGTCATGGGCGCGTGGGTCGGGCTCGCGTCCGTGCTGCTGCTCCCGGCCGTCCACTTCGCTCTCCGGCTCCGGCGTGCCAAGCTGGCGCCGCCGCGCGTGTCAGCGGTTCGGCGCGTCGTGATCGGCGTGCTTCTCTATCTAATCTCCATTTTCCTGTCGAGTGTCGTGGAACTCTATCGTCGCGCGTCGCGGTGGCCCGCAGATCTCGTCGTCGCGAACCCGGCTGCCGCTGGCTGCAACAAGGCCCACCCGTCCAACTTCACCGTGCTCTGGAGCGTCCCCCACTTGGCCGTGTTCTCGCTCGCCGACGCCGTGTTCCGGGTAGGAGCCGCTGAGGAGGCCTACGCGTTGACGGCGCCGCTCGACTGGCTGGGCGTGGCGCAGGGCGTGCTCTCGCTCGCGGACAGCGTCGGGTACGCCGCGGCGCTCGCGCTCACCAGGACGCTCTCGCCGTGGCTCTACCACGTCAAGACGAGCGACCTCGTGCTGCTGCTGCTGCTCATCACGGCGATCGCGTCGCTCTCGTACGCGCTGACCAAGCGGCTGGCGGATCACGTCCACGCGAGTCGGCAGCCGCGGCCACGTGCCAGCGAATACGACAGCAGCAGCGACTCGGACGATGACCTGCGCCTCCCAGATGAAGACGAGAGCCCTCGCACGAGTAACGGCGACCCAGCCGGGCGAAAGGAAGCCCAGCGCATCGCCCAAGACGAGCGCGACCGCCTCGAGGCCTCGTTGCCGTCATCCTCGTCGTCTCGTCTCCGGCTCAGCGCGCGCACACTCAAGATCGACCGCGCCAGTCGATGACACTGACCGACTCTCGCAGTAACCTGTATCGTGTCGTGTCTAGCTCGTGCGGCGTGTGTCTATTGCCGCCATCCATAGCAGCAGAACTAGCGAGCGCAAGAAACAAAGAAAAGAATCCAAAATCAAAAAGCATGCAAAAAATCAATCCTAGCTTCGCCGTTCTCGTGACGACAGTAAGTACTCTACACTTGTTCCTATATTCTGTCTCGTTCGCTCTTGCCGACGCGTCTCTCAGTGAAGCGCCTTACAACCACGGGCACCACGTCGGGTACATCTCGCGCTGGCGCTCCGGGCTCGTCGCGATGTCCAGCAGCTCGCGCACGCTCTTGCCGCGCTGCGAGTCCGTCTCCTTCTTGAGCGACACGCCGCGGATCCGCTCGAGCACGAGGCTCACGTTCGCGTCCACGCGCTGCTGCACCTGGCTCTCGAGCCGCCGCTGCCGCTGCTGCTGCTGCTGCTGCTGCTGAGCGGAGGTGGAGGAGCCGGACGCGTCGCCGCCGCCCGAGGCCGAGGCCGCGACGGCCGTGAGCCGCGTCTTGGACGCGTGCCACGAGAGCAGATCGTCGCGGAAAAAGAGCCCGAGCTGGTTGCCCAGCAGGTCCTCCTCGCCCATGAGCGCCTCGGCCGTGGCGGCCATGACCACGCTGAACGGGCCGTGGACGCCCGGGCGCGTCACGAAATTGTGCAGGTTGCGCGTGAGCCGGAAGGGCATCGACGTCGAGGCCTCGAGCAGCCCGCTGCTCGCGTACCCGGGCCGCAGCTCGGCGCTCACGACGCGCGCCGTGCGCCGCGAAAACAGCACGCGGTGCGGCGCGCGGTCGCCGACAAACAGCACGTACGAGAGCAGCGACGAGAGCGCGAGGTGCTTGGTGAACTCGCTGCGGAACTGCAGGTACGCGTCCGCGTGGGCCGACATCTGGAACACATACTTGGCCAGCAGCGTCTCGGGCACGTGCCCCGCGCACACCTCATCGAACGCGCGCGCCTTGGCCAGCGCGAGCTGCTCGTCCTCTTGCTGCGGCGCCATGGGCTCATCGCCGCCGGCGCCGCGCGCGGCCGCGTACGCCTCGCTCACGCGCTGTCGGTAGAGCTCGATCGGCAGGTCCGGGTCGCGGTCCGCGGCGCGGCACTCACGGTCGTAGACCTCGCCCAGGGTCACAAAGTCCCGGCTGTCCTCGAGCAGCCGCACGCGCGGCGTGAGCGGGATGATCTTGGGCACGTGGAACACGGCGTTGCGCTTGCGCGTCTCCTTGTGGCGCAGCAGCAGCCGGTTGAGCAGCAAGTACATCTGCGCCATGCGCTCGTCCGTGCGCGTCGTGTGGGTCATCGCGTACTGCACCAGAAAGCTGTATGTGTTGCCGTCGCTGCCGCCCATCGTGAGCCGCCGCTGCGTGTACCCGCTGCGCAGGAGCACGTCCACATCGTTGTCAAAGTACTGGATCCGCGCGTGGAGGTCCTTGATGGGCTCGCTGTCGGCGATGTACTGGCCCGGCACCTCCATGTTGGAGCTGCCGAGCTCCATGAGGAAGCGGCTGCAGTGCTCGAGACGTAGCACGCCGTGGCGGCTGCTGCTGCCACTCGCGCTCGCGCTCTGGCCGGCCCCTGACTGCTGGCTCTGGATCCGCGCCTGCAGCAGGTTGCGCCACTTCTTGAGGCGGTCCATCATCTCAAACAGCGTCACACGTTCCTCATCGTGAGCGCGCGCGGTCGCGGGCGCCGCCACTGAGATCGAGTCGGGCGCAAAGTCGGCCTCGAACGCCGCCTTCAATTCGGCAACAAACTCCATATACTTCTCGTTCTTCTGTTGCTGTTGCTGCACCTGTGGCGCACCGACGCCGCCGCTCGCGCTCGGCGGTGGTACTGCGACCGCAAACAGCTTGCGGCACACCTTCTCGAGCGCCGCGCGGAGCATGCGTGGCACGAGCTCGCGCGCCGACAGCCGCGGGAGCTGGTAGCACTTGAGCAGCAGCGAGTGCACAGCCGTGAGCAGCTCTTCCTCGGGCTCGGGGCGGAACTTGGTGATCATCTCTTCGAGCACGCACTCCATCTCAAACGTCAACGAGTCGTGCGTGCGCCGCAAGAAGTTGAGCAAGTCCTCCGTGTACTGCACGGGTCCCAGCTCTGGCTTGGCCGAAGCCAACGAGGAGGAGGCGGAGGACGACGACGAGGACGATGCCGCGTCGCCGCCAGCGCCTATCAAAAGCCGCTCGCGCCACGCGTCCAGCGTGATCACCTGGCTCAACGCCACGCCAAACGCCGTCGGCGTCGGTCGCGCCGGCGCCACGAGTCCTGGGATCTGCTGCACGTGGCTCAGCGGCATCGACGACGGCACAGCGACGACCTGACCGGCCTTGGTGCGGTAATACACGGCGTTGCTGCCGTACGTGGGGGTCCCCGGGCCGTTGCCCGACGCGGATCCGCTGCCGTTGCCCGACGACGGGGTCGAGGGCGCCGACGACTGGCGGTCGCCCATCTGCGCCATCGAGTTGTCGCGGTTCTCGAGAAAGAACGCGCGCATCGTGTAGTACAGCGCCTGTGGGAACTTGGCCGACAGCCCGCGCAGCAGCCCGCGGATCTGCGGCGCCTCGGGCCGCCCGAGCGCCATGAGCAGCTGCGGGATCCATACGATCCAGATCCAGATCGGGAGCTGCTTGCCGTGGGCCTCGAACGACTGGATGAGCACGCCGCGGTGGTCGTCCATGCTGAGCAGCCACAGCACGCGCGCGATCATGAGCCGCGCGGCGTTGCAGCGGTGGTGGATCGCCTGCAGGTAGCACGCGATGGTCTGCGACGCAAAGCTGAGCTCACGCGCGTGGCTGTTGTTGCCGCTGCTGCTGCCGCTGTTGCTGCCTCGCCCGGCCGACGCCAGGAAGAGCCGGTAGCAGTAGTGGCCCCACGAGAGCCAGCCCTTGCCGTAGCTGTCGCAGATCTGCAGGCAGTGCGAGAACGTCTGGTTCGCCTCGGTGCTGTTGCCCATGGCCTCGAGGAAGAGCGCCTTCAAGCGGAACATCTCGGCCTTCTGCCGGAGGCTGAAGTAGTCGAGGTTCGTGTTGTTGAGGATCGCGAGGCCGCCCGTGTACTCGCTCGAGCTCTCGTAGCAGATGCTGACCTGCTCGCGAAGCTTGGAGAACGCGTCCTGCACGTCCATCGCGGGGATCGTGTACAGCTTGGAGAGCGCGCCGAGGCACACGTCGGGCAGGTGCTGTTTGCGCGCCGTGTGGGCCAACCGGATGACCGACCACGGGCTGTCGTGCATGCACGCCAGCATCTGCGCGTCGCTCCACGAAAACGTGTTCTTGACCACCTGGAACATGTGCGACCGCCACGTGAGGATGTCGTCCCACATGAGAATGGGCTCCCACTTGTTGGGCAGCCGCTCGCGCCACGTATTGATCGACGGCTTGAGGTTCGGCAGTGTGTGGAGCTGGCTCGCGTGCTTGATGTCGCCCATCATCTGGATCGACTCCTTCACTTCGACAAACTGGTGGAAGAGGTGCAGCAAGCCGACATGCGACTTGCCCAGCACACGCGGCAGGCCCTGCCACTGGAACAACGCGAGCTCCGCGGTTTGCGCCGCCAGCGTTTCGATCGACGCACGCTTCTCCGAGTCCAGGATCGCGATGTACAAGCGCTGGAGCCGCGTGTGAGGGCAGGCGCCTCCCAAATCCACGGCCTGCGCCGACACGGCCGAGGACACCGACGACGACGTGGAGCCTGATGCACCACCCTGAGTGCCCATGCTGACGTTCAGGAGCTGCTTGGCGCCGTTCCAGTCGCCGCGTTTCCAAACGCAGTCCAGGAGCAGATCTTGGTTTTGGGTGGCCTTGGCAAAGTCGTGCATGAGCTGCCACTGGCACAACTGCTTGGCGCACGCGACCCAGCGCTCTTCCCAGAGACGCAACTCAAACAAATTGACGTCGTCCATACTCACGCGGCCGCTCTGCGCCTTCGACAGCGCCTTGAAGTACTCTTCTTGGGCTTCATGGACGCATCCTAGCGCCTCCAGCACGAGCGCCGATCGCGTCTCCGGCTGTGCAATATGCTCCAGGCTGAGACCGACCCGCAAGTCGTCGTCATTCAGTGTCTTGTAAATGGAGCTGAGCGCTTCGACCCACCGCAGGCGGCTCTCCACACTCAGAGACGCGTTCTCAACCTGAAACTCGCACATGCGCGCGGCCGAGCTCCACACGTCGTAGGCGCCCGCGAGGTGCAACACCAGCTCGGGCGTCAGCACAGGCGCCGTTGGTGCCACAGATACCAGCGACCGCATGAGCGTTTGCACGACGTTGACGCGTCCGCGCGGAGGACTGCTGTGGAGCAGAGGCACGTAAAGATCGCGCTTGTTGAACTTGGACGACAGCAACTTCAGCAGCTGCGCGGTCACTTGCGACTGCTGCGGCGTCGAGAGGCGTTGCCACGTGTCGCTGAAGAGCTGCATCCACAGCTCCTCGGCGATCTCGACGTCCGTGTGAGCCAGATATCGCAGCGACTGAAGCAGCTGTAGTTGCGACGAGGACCAGCACAGCGACGACCGCCGACGCTTGCTCGTGCTGCTCGACGATGAGCTGCTTGTTGCCGCTGACAACAGGATCTCAACGGCGACCGCCACCCAGTAGCGCGACCCACACGCCTGCCAGTCCTGTCGCAAGACGAGCAGCAGCCTCTCGGTTGGAAGAGGCACTGCGTCTGCTGGCCCGGTCGACGAAGGCGCCGACGACCCTGATTCGTACAGGTACGTGAGAAACTGCTCTCGAATCTGCGGGTCCGGTGCGAGCAGCCCCGTCATGAAGTGCGTCGTCAGCGAATGGCTCTGCGTCGGCGAGGGACTGATGTGGAAGTACGAGTGCTTGACCTCGCTTGTCGGGTCGCACAGCTTGAGCACGAGCTGGTAGTATTCGTCCCATAGTGGTAGCGACGCAACCTCGTGAAGTCGGTCAAACGTCGCCATCTTGGTCAACAGCGTCATCTTGTCCTTGGCCGCGATCATGTTCGCGGTCAGCGCGGTCGTGTGAGGCGCAGTGATCGACTCACTCACGATCCGCGTGATCTGCAGCAGCAGCGGGGTGTTTGTCGAGCTCTCCAGGCAGTGCACCAGCAGGTTCGTGTACACGCGGCGGTGGTCCCCGCTCGTGAGCGAGCACTTGGACAACAAGTTGAGCGACACAATCAGCAACTCGACCGCCAACTTGTGCGAGAGCAACCCAGAGGCTGCCGCCGATGAGGCGGCAGCCGAGCCGTTGGCCGCGCTCGCTTGATGGGCTGCGAGCGCCTTCTTCTTCACACCAGACGAGGCCGCCGCGGCCTTCGCAGTAGCGCCCGTCGACGCCGCGCCCGACGCATCTTTCTCGCCCACAGAGCCCACGCTGTGTTTCTTCTTTTGCTTCTCGCCCGGTTCCTTCTTCTTCAGCTGCCGCACCACGTTGTTCACGGACAACGAGGAGCGACCACTCAGCATTTGGTGCCACTCCTCTGTGATCGCGAGAGACGGTGTCGCCATCACGCGGTGCCGCGTCATGCTGTCGCTGAGCGACGACGCGTCCTGAGACAACGCCGACGCGCTCGTACCTCCGGCGGAGCCGCTACCTAGCGCCACGCGGCTCACAATGCTGGAAGCAGTCGCCGAGGCCGCGGCGGCCGCGTGGAGCAAGTGTTCACGAGTAAAAAACTGCGCGAGCTTGAGCAAACTCGGGGCGAAGTGATCCGCAAAGTCGGGAGCCGCCTCACACAAAGATGCAAGCAGGCGCAACGTCGTCTCACCCGCAAACACAGACGACGCCAGGCTACCCGTTCGGCTCGCCTGTGCTGCCGCCATCGCCTTGATCTTGAGTGCTGCCGCCGTGTCTCCTGTCGTCTTCTGTCGCTTGGCGGCGTTCGCGCTTCCCAGCGCAGGTGACCCGGATGCAGCCGATGCTCCAGTCCCTGGGGACGCCGCTGACGTCTGTGCTTGGCCAGACTTGGGCTCCGTCTTGACGCTAGCTGGAGACGACGTGGCCATAGCGCTTGTACCAGCCGTCGCTCCGCCCGCTGCCGTTGACGTAGCACCCTGCTTAGCCTTGGCCTTCGGGCCCGTGCCAGCAGACGCCGCCGATCCGGTGCTCGAAGGCAACGACGACATGAATTCCTGCTGCAGCGTCGCTGCACTTTGCAACCGATCACTGAGAATCTCCTTGAGCCAGGGGTAAAACTTACACGCGACGAGCTCTTGCGACGCTCGGCTGGGTGGGTATAGCTATGGAGTCACATCACCACAGGTCAGTACGCGCATTGGAAACAAAGATATATCAGGAGCAGGACGTACCTCCACCATGCGACCCAAAAAGTTTGTCAGACCGGTCTGGATCTCAGGATTCGGCCGGTCAAAGCACGGCTCCAACAGCTTCATGACGCGTGGGGCGTACTGGACGACATACGGGATCGCGCGCGTCGACTTGGTGACGACATCAGGCGTTATCAGCGAGTTGAGAATACCAAGCACAGCGTCTAGAATCGCCAACGACGACAACGGCGCGCCCTTCGGCACCGCGAAGAAAGTCGGCATAGTCGGCGGGGGCAGCGATACTGGTGCACCGACCCCACCACCGCTTTGCAGAAGCTGCTGTTGCTGCTGCTGTCGAATGATAGCCTCGGCCGTGACCGCGATCAGCTTGTCAAAGTACGAGAAGCGGACTGCCGCGGACGGCCACAGTCGCAGCGCCTTGTCAAACAGGTCCCCGCATGTCTTGGACAGTCGACTCGTTTCCTGCTTGTCGGCAGACGCAAGCGCAAATCGGAACGCAAAGTTGATCACGAGGTCGACCATTGGCGAAATGAGTTCAAAGTCGTCTTCCGAGAATGCGCCCTTGGCGGAACTGGTTGGGCTCGACGCGACCAACGCGTCGCCGCTGTTGGACCCGCTCAAACCGACAGCACTGGCACTGGTCTTGTCACCACCTGCGCTGCTCAAGAGTACTTTCCGCCGCTTTTGACTCGGCGATTCACTCTCACATTTCGTTTCATCGTCTCCCGTCTCGCTGTTCGCCCGTCGCTTCAGCCCGTCAGCCGCTCCTGGGGTCGTGGGCCGCGAGGCGACTCGCTCGCGGCGCGTTTGCTCCCACGCGATGATCAGGTCCACGATGTTGACCGCCAGCCGTCGGTTGTCGGGCGTGCTGCTTGGCGGAATCGCGAGTCGGTTCAGCGAGTTGACCATGAGCGGCACGAACTGGCCGCGGAATGGATAAAACAGAGCCGGATGGCGCACGATGAGGAACCAAATGTGCACGAGCTGGCCAAGCAGATGCCCCTCTTCGTACGCGATCTTCTTGGTCCACTTGATGGCCTTGATAAATTCGTTCGGTGGAAGCCGCGACGGTAGCGCCGGAAGCAGAATGTCAAACGCCTTACGCACGAGGAAGCGCGCATCCATTTCGTGAGTTCGAAGCAGCGCAACATACACTTGGAGCACAATCTTGGGAGGCGTGTCATACACCGAGATGAATCGACACACGTTGACGTACGCCCACAGTTTGGAGGTCAGATCGTGTGCCTTGAGGTGGTTCCACGCAAACTTGATCACCTCCTTGCGGTGCTCCGTGACGTACTTGCTCATGTGCTGGATGAGCAGCGTGCCCAGTTTGAGCAGCTCAATGCGCAACGTCAGGACCGCGTCGCTCGGCACCACCGGAGTGGACGCGTCTTTGCTCGCCAAGATCTCTCGCAGCATCCATTGGACCGTGTCCGCATCCATCACCTCCACGTTGCTCACTGCCGGGTCTTCGAACGTCGTCGTCAGCACAGGCATGATCAGCAGCTGCATCGCGTGGACCTTGAGCTCGTCGTTCGTCGTCGGATCGCGCAGCATCCGGAGAAACAGGCGCACAATGTTCCGCTTGTTCGCTGGCGAATACTTCCGTGCTACTTCCTCCTGATAAAACTGCTGCAAGAAGCTGAAGTCGAAGCTCGATGATCGATGCAGAAAGGCACTAAGCAGATCGAGCAGCACTTGGACGTCGTCTTGCTTGGCGCGGCAGTAGGTCACGAGGATCTTCACGAGCAGCTTCGACTCGTAATGGAAGCGAATTTGGAGTCGCTCCTGTGCCAACAGTCGCTGAACACGCGACGGGGACCGCCACAGCTTCCTCAGGCAATCCACCAGCACGGGCTGCGTCGCGAGCCACGTGGGGTGGAGCTTGCAGATCGTGCGAACCATCCGGAGACCCTGGTAGAGCAGCTCCAGCGCCTCCTGCTGGGCCTTTGACGTGAACGGCGCGACCGTGGTGGTAGCCCCAGCCACTAACGATGAGCCGGACGGCGTCGTGGGCAGAGACGTCAATCCGGCCGCCAGAGAAGACTGCGCACGCGCAATCTTGGCCTGGGCCTGCGCCTTCGCGCGATGCACATATGTCGCCTGCGCCTGCTTCGCCTTCTCCTGTGCTTGGATCGGCTTGAGGCCCTGTGCGTGAGCCGCAGCAAGTGCCTGTGCGTGGACTTTCTGAGCGTTTACTTGAATCTGAGCGTGGAGCTGCTGTGCATGCAACTGCGTGACCTGATGGGGACTCGCACCCGCCGTGGGCGTACTGGACGTAGAGATCGGACTGGGTAGCGCCGTGCTCGCAGCCACCTGGCTCTGCGCCTTCGCGATATAGTCTTTACTCGCAAACTGAGCTTTGGCCTGGGCCTGCACCAGTGACAAGCCTTGAGCTTGCGCCGCAGCGAGCGTTTGAGCGTGCAGCTTCTGCGCATTCGCCTGAATCTGGACCTGCGACTGCACCTTCAGAGCCTGCTGCGCATTCACTTGAGCTGTCGCCTTCGCAACGTACGCAGCACGCGCCTGCATTCCGCGCGCCTCCGCAGCACTCGGACTCAACCCCTGCGCCTGCGCGTTAGCAACGGCTTGAGCTGCAGCCTTGTGCGCGTTCAACTGGATCTGCGCCTGCATCTTGATATCTTCGCTTGATCCTGCCACATCAACTCCCACAGAAGCCGATGCCGCTGTAGGCGTTGTCTTTGTCGCTGACTCGATGGTTGCTGCCGCCGAGGCCAATGATGAAGTCTTCGACGCCGCCACAAAGGTTGCGGTCATAAGTGACTCAGCGCCACCTTCTGTGAGGATCACATTGCGCAGCGGCAGCGCCTCGGGCAGCTTAATCAACTCCTGGAACAACGAGGAGTACTTGGACTCGATGAGCTTATCGCGCTTCAAGAAGAACGCCACCGAGGATGACGCGTAGCGATTCAAGAAGCGAGTCAGCGGCAGTCGGTACGGTGAGCTCATCTTCCCATAGCTCCCGTACTTCGGCAGCACAGCCTCCAACTCAACCACACAGTCTACGAGCGATTCGAGGAAAGACTCGTTCGGAGGCAGCAGGTGGAACAGATCGACGATCGCCGCGGCGACAGCCGGCTCTTCACCGCGCTTCCAGATACCGGCCTTCATGATGCGATCTGGATCTCGCCACTGCTTGAGATGTTCCAATAGCTTCTCACCCAGGGTCACGTTGAAGCAGCTGCTCAGCAGCGTGAGAAGACGCGAAAGTCCATCTAGAAGCGGCAAATTCAACTTCCGGTAGTCGGCCAGGTTGAGCAACACCGGCCGCAAGCACTGCTGCAGCAGTTCTTTCGGTAGCGTGATCTCCTTGTGCTGCTTGTTCAACTGGATGACATCACCTAACGCTTGCTGAGCACAGGTCACGAGCTCGAGGGGCTGACGCGTCAAGTACCGGAAGAACACGCCGACAAAGCGATTCCGTGCCTCATGGTGCTGGTTCATCTCATCGGGCGAGGCCAGAAAGGCGGCTCGGAAGAGCCTGACAGCCGCAATCCGGAGTTCACTGGCTTGTGACAACCCGAATGGATATTCTTGAGCTGACACCGGACAATTGCTGGCGTTGCTGCTGCCGTTGGTGCTAGATGCCCCAGCGACAGGTGTCGTCCCATCGGTCGATGGCGTGGCGTCGTCCGAGATCAAGCGCCAGACATCCTGAAGGAACGTCATCAGTTCTTTCGTGAGCGGGAAAATAGAAGGCTTGATCGAGAGCGCGTGGGCCATAGCGTCCACGTAACCAATCCGTGTGCCAAATGATAACGTCCGCAACTGGCAGCCAGTGATCTGCTTGGTGATGAGCTGCTGGTACGGGAAGAGCATTGCCGACTCGGTCGTGCCAGTAAATGCAGCAACACGAGCAATACACTGCCGCGCGTACCGCCGCGCAGCAGCCTTCGGGCTGAGGAACTCGACGACGAACATCTGGAAGATCTCTGTCTCTTGGAAGGCCATGCACGACATGAAGTCGCCTCGCTTGATCGCGCCGCTTGAGAATGACTCGATATTCATGTCCTTGACTTCGCGCGCCTTGTCGACAACTGCAAGCAGCGCCTCACCGGTTTCCACGCTTACTGTAGCGCTAACTTCCGACGGGTGGTCCGACAGCACAAAGAACAGCGCCTTCACGATCACGAGCTCGTTTTCATGGCAGAACGGGGAAGCCAGCGAATCCACAAGCAGCCGTAGGCCCGTGACACCGCCAAGCTTGACACGCCAGCTCGCTTTGTCGAAACAGGCGTGCGCGAATACGTCGCTCAACACATGGAACAAAGCTCCACCCTTGTATGCAGCGGCCGCAGCATCTATTTCACCTTCATAGTGAAGCAGGGCCGTGTCAACGACGCGCTCGAGGACGCGCTTCGAGCCGTCAACAACTTGCAAGTTGGGAGCGCTGAGACCCTCGAGAATAGCCTCGGCAAACGCCTGGAAAAATGCCGCTGATCGACTCTCCTGGGTCATGACAAGCGGCGTGCCATAGCTAGCCTGACGCAAAACTTCAATGCGCTTGGATGTCGCGAGATGGCGCCCCGGGGACAGCCCTCGGTTTCCCGGTAAGAGGGACGACGGTTGTAACGTCGACAGCGCCGCGAAATTCGGATCGTGGCGGTCGCACACGTCAATGACCGCTTTCGTCAATTGCGTGGCCGCGCGCATCAACACAGCAGTTGCCGCCTCACCGAAGTCGACATCGTCCATCGTCTCGAAAAGGGTCCGGAGTAGCAACTGGCGCGTTGGTAGTTCGCTCTCCCACGCGACGCTTGGACTCGTCGACGCACGTGAGCCGTTCATCGCGTCGTCCTCATCCACATCCTCTTCCTCGTCCTCCTCTTCCTCATCCAACATGTCGTCATCTCCGTCCGTCAGCTCCATAGCGATTGAGGCAGCCGAGGAGATCACTTCAAACGCATGGCGTTTGTACTCGAGGATCGATTGTTGCACTTTCGCAGCTGCCTGACGCTCCAGTTCCAGTGTCTTGTCGTCCTTCTCAAGCAGGAGTGACGACCCGGAACCCACACCGCTGGACGCAACAGCTGCATCGGTAGAGCCATTTGCACCAGCACCATTCACATTCGTAGTGGCCACACCATTCGCACTGTTTGCCTGGTCGTCGTACTCATCCGAGTCACTCATCCGAGCGTCCTTGCGCACCAAGTGCTCCCATTCGTGCACCGCCTTTCGATGGTAACGATGCAAGATCGCCGCAGACCTCCGCAGCACAACATCGACTTGGAGACCGAGAGTCAACTTCTTCTTCGTATCAACTTCCTCACCATTCCACGCAAACTGCATCACGAGTGCGCGGCGGTTCGGTCCCCCAAATGACAAGTCGAGCGGGTCCATCTGATACTGACGATTCCGCCCACCGATCTTGCCCAGTATGCGCATCGACAGCTCTCCGTACGGATACGGCGGAGGCAACAAGTGCGTGTCGAGCGCCTCGATAATCTCGGTCAGAAGGCGTTCTTGCGAGGTCATGATCGGGTACAGAAAGTCCGGGTTGAGGTTGTCCACCCAAAACTCGAGCGTGCGCAGGCCCAGGTACGCGAGTTCGCCCCTCGACAGGACTGCTCGCACCACCGACTTCATCAACGATGGCAGATACTGCAGCAACGAGCTCAACCGTGCAGGAATCGTCAAGCACAACTCGAGCAACACCTCCTGCATACTGGGCTTCTGAATATGCTTTTGTAGCCGCATCAGAGCGGACAAAATGCCAGGCAGCAGCGGGAACACCTCCTTGTAAAAGTTCTCGTACTTGCCACCCGAGATCGACCGGAAGAGGGCTCGAAGCAGCAGCAAGTAGTTATCCGGGTGCTTCGTAAACGTGGCCTCTTTCAAGCACGACTCAATGATGGTGCGCAGGTGCGGGAATAGTGCCGACTCGTTGGACTTGAATAGCGTGACGGAGCCAAACACTATCTTGAATAGCCGCAACACGATCGACGCGCGGTGCTCTTGCTTCACGACGCGCATGCGCTCGAAGCGCAGTGACTCCATCTCGAGCAATTTGTCCTCGCGCTTCATGTCGGGCGCGTCGCCCTCGGCGGCGACGCTCAGGTCCTTCATTTGCGAGATTAAAAACTTGAGCAAGATCTCGGCAAACCAGCAGCTCACGTTCGAGTTCGCAAGGAAATGCTGCGGCACGGTCAAAATCGCGTGGTCTTGCAGGATACATTCGTATAGCAGGTCCATGTTCGCGATGAACAGGTCGCGGAAATCCGGCGCGTCCAGCACAGTGAAAGCGCCGGCAAAGTGGTCGAGCATCTGCTTCTCCTCGGCCAGCGTATTCTCCGACAGCGTGTAGAGAATGAAACACCGCAAACCGTTCTGCAGCACGCGCGCGATGAGCTTTCGCTCGTCATCCGTAAGCGGGTAAGCATGACCGCTTGCATCATCCGCAACCGTCGAGCCAGCGCTTGATGGACGACTGGAGGCACCACTTGACTCAGCCAGCGACAGACCCGTTGCCGTCGCGCCAGCTGCGGTGGCTTCGCTACCATTTCCATTTGTTGCCGCCGCATCCATGGAGGTCAGGTCCTTTGCGTTTGGATTCCGGTAATTCGCGGTGCACCATATCACAGCTCGTACACCCAGTATCATGGTCCGTAGCAGCGACTTGACATCGCGGATACAAGGCTCTTCGTCGCCGGTAAATGCATCTACGCTGCCGCTCGAGCTTCGAGGCAGCGCATCCAAGTAGGGCAGCAACAACGCGTCGAGCTTCTTCTCGTGAGGCGATTTGTCGATCAAGGGCTTTGGCAGCAACGTAGACTGTCGGATCTTATCCATCGCGCCACCGTCCAGCAAGTCTGCTGACGGAGCAGCTCCTCCTCGTTCCGCGGACGCCGCGGCTGACCGGAAACTCAAACCCAACGCGACGGGCAGACCAGCAAGCGTCGTCCCAAACTTGCTGGCAATGATGAGGAGAATCCGAGACAGAATGTTGCGGCCTTTCCAGCCGTCCACGTCGTCGTTTTTGGCACTGATATCCACGAGGTTCAGCAGCAGGCGAATCGACGTCGTCTGGATCGAGATGGGCAGCGTCGAATCGTGGATGCGCTTGCCATAAAAGTCGACGATCTGGCTCACTTGGGACAGCGTGAGCATATCGCGCACGTGGTGGATCATGTCGGCGAGCGTCGAGTACGCCAGCGGCCGAATCTGGTGGAAACTGCATCGGCCCTTGCCGATGAGCACGTCGTCATCCATCAGCAGCTCGAGTTGCGAGTAAAAGCCACGACGGAACTCGGTCGAAATGATGTGGCGCGCGGCAACAAAGATGTCCTTTCGCAGCACAAACGCGTCCTTGGGGCACACAGTGAGCAGCTTCACCGTGTTCTCGCAGATCGCATCCTGGAACGGCCGCATCAGCGTTGCGCAGCCGCGCAGCAGGTACGTCACGAACGACAGAGTCTTAACCTGGCAGTCCAGGAAATCAACGTACCGCGCCGGGTGGAGCCGTGGCGCCGAGTCCGGCGCGCGCAGCGACAGCAAGTTCATCATGAGTGGCACCAGCACAGGCACGTGGCTCTCGATGAACGTCGGGTAGCACTGGAAGAGCAGCATGATGATGAGCGGCAGCTCCGAGATGGCCTTGAACGACTCCATCGAGCTCCACAACGGCTCCTCCGGTACCCTCGCCACGGGCGTACCCGAGGGAGTCGTCGCGGCGGTCTGTGCTACCGCGTACTTCGACTCCGACGCATCCAACTTGACGTCGACAACTGGAGTCGGAGCTGGTGCCACCGTGGCCACAGGGGTAGCGGCGGCAGCGGTCTCCGTCTTGATCACGGCCGGTGGCGCCGCCGTCGCCGCCGTCGCCGCTGGCGTTGCCGTGGCTGTGGCTGTCGTTGGCGCGACCGTTGCTGGAACAGTTGATACGGCCGGCACAGCCACTGGCGCTGAGATTGCCGGCGTCGCCGTCGGCGTGGCGGCCCGTGGCACCACACCGGTCGCCGGTGCGGCTGCGGTGGACGCTGTGGACGCTGCGGCCGACACGGCCGTGGGCGTGGCTGCTACTGTGGGCGTCGCTGTCGTCGCGGCCGCGGCCGTGGTCGGCGTGGATGTGGCCGTTGGTGTGGTCGTCGGCGTCGTCGGCAGCGGCTGCTGCGTCTCGGCAAACTGCTTGCGCACGGTCACGTGGACGTTCTTGTACATTTGCTGCACGAGGTCGAGAAAGGCCTGCACCTCGGAGCGCAGCCCGGGGCGGTAGTTCCGGTGGAGGTCGAACACCGTCTTGAGCGCGAGCAGTGCGTTCTCTTCGTTGTCGCGGTAGAGCACCTCCATGAGCAGGTGGAGCAGCTGCGGCACGTACTGGCGCAGCGCGTCGTTGCTGGGCAGGCGGTTGAGGATCTGGAGCAGCACCTTGCGCGCGCGGTGCGCGGGCGAGGCGCGCGCCTGCGGCGGAAGCTTGGTGTGGAGCAGCGCCTTCCACGCCGGGAACAGCGTCTCCAATAGCCGCGGCAGCTGCGGTGTGTGGAGCACGTCGGCGCGCCGGTAAAAGTCCGCGAGCTCCTTGAGCACGGCCTCGGCGTCGCCCTCCAGGAGCCGCTGGCGCGCGGTGTCGACGTTCATGGTGTCGCGCCCCCCCAGTGTCCCGGACGGATCTCCCGGTCGGGTCGGGGCTTTTCCGCGCTTTTTGCGGTCTTGGTGTCGCCCAAGCGAAAGAAAAATGGTGGTTTTTGGGGGTGCATACCCACACAAACCTACTCTAGGAGGCGTCAAAAACCACAAATCTTTCTTTTCCACCAATGAAAGCGCGCCATTTTCAAATTGTAGCCTATAGAAACACATCGCGGAGATCGCTCACTATCACAGGGGGTGATCATGGGACCAAAAACGGAGGGGGAACCGGCGCGTGTCTTCACGACTCGTAGTGCACGTAGTGGAGCTCGCGCTCGCAGTTGGCGGCGAAGTGGTTGGTCGTGGACTCGTTAAAGCGCGCGGCGGCGTCGATGGCCGAGAACGCGTGCCACGCCGAGCGCGAGCGGTTCACGCCGGACGCGTACAGCTCGGCGTCCGGCAGCGGCTCGTGCTCCCAGAATGGCGACGACAGCGGCAGCTGGAGCAGCCGGCGGATGCGGCGGCTGGAGCGCTCGATTTCCGCGTCGGTCTCGCCCTTCTCGTGGGGCGCGAGCGGCTGCTCGTAGCGGTAGTAGAGGATGTCACGCGCCGGCGCGTAAAAGTCAAAGCCCTTGGTCCAGAACCGCGTGGCGCGCATGTACTCGTGGCCCACGACCAGGTGCGCCAGGTGCGGGTCCGAGCGCACGGTCAGCAGCGACGACACGAGCCCAAAGTGGAACCGCTCCGAGTACTGCGCCTGTAGCACCGGCACGGACGCCAGCAGCGCCTCGCCGAGCGTGTCGCCCCGCGGCAGCACCTTGGGCTCGGGCGGGTTGAACTCGACGATCGGGTCCGCGGCCTTGGAGTGGATGCGCGCCGAGCACTGCACGAACACGACGCCGTTGTTCATGCCCTTGGTCTCGATGGCCGGCGGCGCGACGCTGAGGATCGCACGGTCGTTGCCGATGCTGTACCACTGCTTGAGCAGCTCCAGGTCCCAGTGCTTGGTGAACTCGATGTTGCTGTCCACCGAGAGGTAGAACTCGCTCTCGAACCGCTTGCGCTCGATCATTCCTTCGAGCACGTGGAGCGCGACGCTTGCGCCGAGCGCACCTGAGACGTCGCGACGCGTCACCCGGAGGCGCTGGGAGCGCAGCAGCACCTTGCAGTCGCGCGGGCGCAGGTCGCAGTACACCTGCAGACACGAGTCGTCGTGGTTCACGACGATCTCCTCGTAGACGCGAAAGTGGACGCGCGTCGACCGGAACGCGAGGTCGCGCGCGGCGATGAGCGTGCGCGCGCAGCTGTCGGCGTCGCGCCCGCTCGAGAGCAGCACGACGATCTGCTTGTCGTCACGGAAGCTGCGCGAGTCGCGGCGAACCTCGTCGTCGCCGTGCGCCGGCGCGACGTCGTACGCCGATGCCGACTCGATCACGCCGCTGTCGAGCGCGTGGCCGCCGCGCGGCAGCGACGGGGCGCCGATCTGGGTGAGCGCGACCAGTCCGACGAGCGCCAGCAGCACGAGCGCGAGCACCGTGAGGCGGCGCTGGCCCTGCTCGCCGGCATCCTCGATCGGTGGCTTGACGATCGGCAGCTCCGAGGCGGGGTCGATCGCGGGCGCAGGCGCGGACGCAGCCGCCGGATCGGGATCGGACGACGCCATCTTGGCCGATTGCAGCTGAGCTGAGTATGACAGTGGGGGAGAGGGGAGCTGCTCGCTCGCACCCAAGGAGTGAGTTCTACCCATTTTTTCTGAACACTTAACCTAAAATTCATTTAGGAAGGGAACACAGTATTACGTTTCCATGATATTCTTAAAGAGAGGTTTCACGGTACGACCTACGGAGGAGTGGGCCATCGTCATGCGCCAAACGCTCTCAAAGCTTGTAGTCGTTGCTCCACGCTCGCCGCGCGTCTCGGCTATTGCTTCCACCATGTCGCTGTTCACGAAAAAAGACATCGCGATGATCCTGCCGGACGACGAGCCTGGCGACCCGGTGTCGCTGCGCCACACCAAGACCAGCGACGCCACGGAGCAGTTCCAGGAGCTCAAGCCCAAGGTGGATCCGTCGGCCAAGGTGCGTCGCTACCGCGCCGGCCAGGTGCCCGAGTTCGCGGCCGGCTACGAGGAGGACCGCGGCTTCGTCACGGCCAGCCAGAAGGTGCGGAGCGCCGGTCAGCTCAAGAAGAAAGCGGGCGGTGCCGGTGCGATTGTGGCGCCGGCGGCGGTCGGCGGGCGTCGCCGCGTCGAAGCGCAGGTGATCCAGGCGCGCGCAAGCAGCACGTCGGCAGCGTCGCGGCTCTCGGGTTCATCGGATGAGAGCGACGCAGCGACGGGCAAGAACGCGCTGGACGACTCGAGCGAGTCGGAGGACGACGATGAAGTCGACCGACGTCGCCAGGCGCTGCGCAAGAAGATGCTGGAGAAAGAGAAAAGGCAGGACGGCGAGAATGCTGCTGACGCACAGGCCGCTGCCCCAGGGCCTCGTCGGCCTGTTGTCGAGGCCAAGGTCGTGAACGCGAGCGTGGCACCTGCGAGATCAGCTGCCGCGTCCTCAGCGAGAGCGGCGGAGACCGAGTCGTCGTCCAGCGGTTCCGGGTCCGAGTGGGAAACCGACACGGACTCGGACGAAGGCGAAGTGCTCATGAAACCCGTGTTTGTGCCCAAGAAGGCGCGCGAGACGATCAAACGACAGGAAGTGCTGGATGCGGAGGAGGAGAAACGTCAGCAGCGAGAACTGGAGAAGGTCCGTCTTGCGCGGGTGATGTTTGATTGGAAAGGGTTGTTTCGTTGACTAACAAAGTCTTTGGGTTTGCTCACACAGGCGAATGCTCGCAAACAAAACACTCGCAAGCTTGTCGTGGAAGAACTACAGCGCGAGAAGGATGCTGCGCTCGCGAACGACGCGACGGACACGGAGATGCCCGATGACACCGATGACGTCGATCCGGAGCAGGAGTATCGCGACTGGCAGCTGCGTGAGCTCCGTCGTCTCAAACGGTACGCGCTTGGTCGTGTGTTATCCCCTGGTGCGCTCACCGTGAAAGAGGTCTGACGCAACGGATTGTATGTAGTGATCGCGATGCGCGTGAAGAGAGACGCATCGAGGCGGAGGAGACGCTGCGTCGTCGAAATATGACCCCGGAGGAACGTCAAGCAGAGGACGAGTGCGTACTTCGATGGCCTGTTCTGGAATGCCTCGAGTCATGGGATCCTGACTTGTTTCACTTCTTGTGGTTCAGGAAACTCAAGAAGAATGCACCCAAGGAGAAACCCAAGCTCAAGTTCATGCAGAAGTATTACCACAAGGGTGCCTTCTACATGGATGACGACAGCGTGCGCGACAAGGACGACGTGCGACGTCGTGAGGCCACTGGGGCAACTCTCGAAGACACTTTCAACAAGGAGTTGATGCCGCAGGTCATGCAGGTGAAGAATTTCGGAAAGTCTGGACGGTACGTGCAATCTCGATGATGACATAAACTTGTCGACGGTCGAGAACTTAAGCGACGGCTTGTGATATGACCAATAGGACGAAGTACACGCATTTGGCTGCGGAAGATACGTCGCGTAAGGACTCACTCTGGGTTCGCAACGACTCGTACGTTTGTGCTGTTCCTCCTACTCGTGCTGTTTTAATATTGTGACTGAGAGTATGGGTGGTTGTGTAGCATTCGAGATAAGTTCAAGAGCCGACTGAGCGGCACGCGTGAGATTGATGACGCTCAACGAAAGAAACAGAAGACCGAATCCAGATGAAAGCACGTTTCGAAGACGCCAATGATTATGATTACAATGCTGATTTTAGTGCGGCAAAAAAGAGCGAACGTATATTCCTGCAAGCGCATTTCATAAGAATGCCTTGCTCATTCGAGACGCGTCTACGTGCTCATGTAGGTCGAGATGTCGATCTGGTCGGGGAGCTCCGGGATGTTCACCTCGAAACGCGACTGCACCTTCGCGAGCATCTCCTTGTCCTCGTCCGAAGAGATGAAGCTGATAGCAAGACCCTTCGTACCGAAACGACCGGCACGGCCCACACGGTGCAGGTACTGGTCACTGTCGTTCGGGAAGTCGTAGTTGATGACGATGTTCACACGCTCGATATCCATACCACGACCGAACAGATCAGTCGTAACGAGGATACGCTTCTGGAAGTCCTTGAAGCTCTTGTAGCGCTTGATACGCTCCTCCTGCGTCAAGTCCGACGTGATGCAAATCGAGGGGAAGTTGCACTCGTTCAGCAGACGGTTGAGCTCACGAGCGCGGTTCTTCTTCGACACGAAGATCACGACCTGGTTGAACTCAAGCGCGTCCAGCAGGTCGTTGAGCTTGCGGTTCTTCTCCGACTCCTGGAGGTTGATGTAGTACTGCTGAAGACCGTGGAGAGTGAGCTTGGTCTCGTCGTCGACGTAGATTTCAAGCGGCTGCAATACAAAGTGTTGTTAGATCGTGCTCATCATCGTCCTCCACACGCTTTCGACCAACGGTACTTACGTCCTGGCAGAACTTGCGGCAGACCGGGCGGATCTCCTTGCTCAGCGTCGCCGAGAACATCATGACCTGCTTGTCGTGAGGAGTGGCGCGGAAGATCTCCTGAACGTCACGACGCATGTCTGTAGAACAAAGAAAGTGACCATGAAATGGTTAGTATAACATACTCTCACACCCACAATCGCGAAATAATACCCACCGATGGCCTCGAGGATCTTGTCACACTCGTCCATGACGAAGTGCTTGACCTTGTCAAGTTTCAGGCTCTTGTCACGGAGCAGACCAAGGACACGGCCGGGGGTACCCACGAGGATGTGGGGCGAGTTGTTCTTGAGGGTGTCACGGTTCTGCGTGATCGGGACACCGCCGTAGAAAACGGCCGTCTTGACGTCCAGGAGGTACTTGCTGAAACGCTCGTACTCGTGGGCGATCTGGAACGCGAGTTCACGCGTGTGGCACAGGACCAGCACGCTGATCTGGTCGGCGACCGGCTCAATCTGTAGCACAACGGAAATGTCAGTCAAAGGATACGCACAATAGGTGAACAACGGGTGGATACATACCTGGTGGAGGGTCGCCAGGACGAAGACGGCAGTCTTACCCATACCCGACTTGGCCTGGCAAATGATGTCCATACCGAGAACGGCCTGCGGGATGCACTCGTGCTGGACTGGATAGCGGGTATGCAAATAAATCGAGTGAGTCGAGAGCAGAGCCCGATGGTCCAGCTCGAAGAGACGAACCTTCCGAGGGGTGCTCGAAACCACAGTCCACGACGGCGCGAAGGCACTCCGGCTTCAGGATGAAGTCACGGAAACCCGAGCTGTGGATGCCGACATAGTGGCCCCTGATAAAGGAGGTGCGCGACGGAGGTTGTGGAAGAGACGGGAGAAAGCGACGGCGACGACGACGGATTCCCACCCAGAACAGATACAGAAGAACAGTTAACACGGATGCACACGCACGCAGTGGGCGGTCGCGGCGGGTCACGGGTCGTGGTCGGCGGCGATATACGATACGAACAGGCGAAACAGGCCATGGAGCCATGGCCGTGCCTTCTTTTTCACGGCTGAGGAGCGCGCAGTAGCACTTGGCTAGAGCCGCCCATGCCGCCGGAAAGTACCAAGGACGCCTGGAAAGCGATCAGCGACTCCTGCCCGTTCTAACACGTGGCTCTCGTCCCCTCTCACTCTCCATTCGACGCGCCTTCATGGCGTTTCACCTCGTTTCACCGTCTCGCTCCCTCCAAGGCGAGTGGCGTGGCGGAGAGGAACGACCCGCCTGGCCGAACGCGTCCCACCGACGCGCATTGGCCGAGCGTCCTCTCCCCTTCGGAACTTTCGGGGTTTCCCCCCTCCCCTTCGCGAGGGATATTTGGTTCCGTTTGAATGTGTTCGCGCGACAGCCGACCGACGCGTTTCCCCGACACGCAGGTATAAAGAGAGAGATGCTTACTTCTTGGTGTCCTTTCCCTCGGCGCTCTTGTTGGCGTCGTTGGTCTCCTCCTCCTCCTCGTAGTCCACGAGCTCTTCGTCAAACTCCTTGTTCTCCTCGGTCGCCATGGTCCTTGGTGGTGGTGGGGGTTGTTGTTGGGTTGTCGATCGAGTGGTTCTCTGGAAACGAGAGATCCAAAATGACCGTCCCCCCGCGCTGTGGAATCCGAAACGAGGGGGAGGGGAAGGGGAACTGAACCCAGAGGGAAACCCTCCAGTGTGCGATGCAAACTTCCAGATTTTCGAGAGAGCGGTTTCTTCTATTTTATGTAGTGCACGCCATTCAAGAAGAGCCTCTATTGAGGCATCTATAGTACATCATATAGCCTTCATCCATTGGTAGAAAATATCCATACATGATTGGTGAAAATGCGATGTTATTTCATCCAATGAATAGACCTTTGCACTTCTATCCAAGTTTTCCCACAGCTTGCTGCGAACCGCCACCAGCAACAAGGACGCGACTGGGGCGATGGCGGCCGAGCAGCAGCGCGCGCCACCCGCGGCGCTGGGTGCCGCGTCGATGGGCGTGGGGGTCGGTAGTGGGCCGTCTGCGCCGGCGGCGGACGTATGCCGCACGGTGATGGTGATTGGTGAGTGTACACGTGTTCCAGCGGCAAACACTCGGGAGGGACTGACCAAAGCGACCTGCGTGATGGGTCCGGACGACGGAAGATGGCTCCTATTCGTACATTGGGGCGAGGAAGCTGGTACGGCGTGCGGTGATCATGCGCAGTGGACCATAGGAGAGGAGATGAGAGATGATCGAACATTGTTTGTGGCGGATGGCGTGGTGTGGTGTGAGTAGCCAGGAGGGCGGATTGACTTTGTGCGCTTCCGAGAGGAGCTGGAGAGGCAGGCGGCGTGCCGCTTCCGAGGTATGCAATAAGTGATGACAGCCGTTGACTGAGTTGGATGCTGATGGACCTATCGTGCCCTATAGAATGCTGGTTCTTTGACCACGAGAACGTTCGGTACAAGTCGCCCAGCCAGGCCCAGTCGGTTCAGTACACGGCGCTAAAGTTGGCGCCTCCGCACGGCCCTCAGGTGCGTCAATAACATCGCTGGCTTCAGATTTCGAAGATATTCATGCTCATTATGTTCTGTTTGACTCTTCTCGATCGGCAGTTCCAGCTCAAGCTGTACGCCATGAAAAAGTACTCGTGCCACTGCCGAAGGTGCGGCCACGACTTCACTCAAAATGTCCAGAAAGGTGTCGACAATGGGTACGATGCGTACTGCGAAACTCGCTCAGTACTCTGGTGTTTTAGGAAAGGGAGTTGACCGGTTCTTACGCGCAGCATCGCAACCAAGATCCTGTCGTTGGCTTACGAAAATGTGCGTCCAGCGCTCACGTTGCGTTCACCCCGAATCCTTCTAATTGTGTCAACCCTTTGCAGGTTTGCGACCGATTCGTTTTGTTTGCCGGTTTGCGTGCTCTTCTTGCTGCGTGTCAGGCAACAACCTACTGAAAGTTCCCACTGGATACTTGTGCCAGGTGATGGCGACTTTTACGACTCTCTGAACCAGATCAAGAACGTGTTGCGGAAAGATTTGTGGGTCGTTGGTGCGTACTACCTCAACGAATCCGCATTTGTACGTTCGTCTTACTGACGTGAACGGAATTGTAGGGTACCGCGAGACGGTTTCGGCAGACTTGCAGCAGCTCGCATCACACGTTATTTGGCTCGACGATATTTGGCAGGCAGTGCAGGTGGTCCAGCCTCAGTCTGCCCCTGCTCCTCAAACAAGCAAATGCGCTATCCCACCAGCTTCCGAAGTTCACGTCCCTCTCCCCGTGGAGCAAGTCCGGCCATCTCGAGAAACAGCAGATGCTGCAACCAGTGCGCGCCGTGTGCGGCTGGAACGACAAGCGAACACCGATAACGATGGCGACGTGAACGGGAAGTCACGCGGGAAGATGCGCTATCGTCGCCGCTATGATCAAAATCGGCGAAACCGGTCCCGTTCTCGTAGTCGATCCCGTTCTCCACGTCGACAGGCAGGTGCAGCGGCGACGGAGGAAAATGGGGAGCACCCGCTGTTCTTTTTCGACACAGGCGCGCCAAAGAAAGACCGGCAGGGCCCGCGAGCATCTGCTGAAGCCTCGGCGCCATCGAATGCAGCACCTCCCTTAAAACACGAGAGAAGGGGTACGTTTTGTGTTGGTGCACTGTATGATGTGCTGAACTGTAGCTTGACGGATGCTTTCATGTGCCCTCTATGAAGATGCAGAGGGAGGACGCCTGGGGAAGCGCAAGCGCAACGAGTCGCCTCCTGTGACATTCGAACTGTCCGACATGAGCAGCGAGGAGGACGAGCAGCACCCTTTGATGCAGCGTGGAAAAGCAGACCCCGAGAGCAAGCAGGACGGCGGCATTACGATCATCAACTTGGCGTCCGACTCCGAGTAGGCCTGTCTTAACCAACTGCGGTGCTACCTTCATCGCAGTGGGATGTGGAACTGCTTGTTACCGATGACCACTCGCACTGACGCGACACGCACGACGACCGATGCTTCCGCTTGTGATTCTGGGTGAAGTTGGCCCAATTGAATTTTCGAGAGAGCGCCACGCAGTGAGTCTCCAACCGCAGAGGCAATACTGACGTGGGGGATTGGGTCCTGTAAGCGCATGTCATGTGTCGGTCGGTCAGTGCCTGTTGTCATCGGTACCAAGCATTTCTACATCCTCAGCGTCCTCACCTCGTAATACGTTTGCAGTCCAAATTCACGCATGCACTTATCCACACACTTGAGCAGGCTGACGACATGGTGGGCACCAGAAGCGAGTTCAAGCGCAAGAAACGAACGCGTCGCCTCGTCGTTGACGAGTACAATGGCGCGGCCAAGCGCGACTTGGAATCTGCGAGAGCACATTATCCGTTGGGACTTCACGGGTTGATTGTCGCAAAGATAATCGCTCGTGAGACGAACCTCGAGCGCCACTTGAGCGCCGCGCGCAAGGCCTCCACAAAGGGCTCGATCTGCTCATACGTGAGCACAAAAGGCCGCGACAGACTCAGATGGAAGTCGCGAGCGCCATCCTCGGCCCCCATCATCGGAACAAGCGTCGTGGCCTCTCCGACCACGCGCTGCGCGCTCGCCACGACCACATCCACGACGTTTGATATCTCCTCGGTCGGCACAATGTCCACTCTGACGTGGCTCGGCCAGTTGCCGTCCACGTGCGCGAACGCGCGCTTCCATCTCGGGGGCGACTCGTCCGCGCGCCGCTTCTTCTTCGCTGGACGAGCGCCTTCGTCGTCCGTGCTGCTGTTAACCCCCGCCGAAGCCGACGCAGTTACGTGCTGACCCTTCGGCGTTGGCTCCGCATCACTGGCGTCGTCCGTGTCCGAGCTGCTGGACCCATAAAGCGCGGCGATGGCATTCATGGCAGCAAAAAATGAACAAGTGACAAAACGTGACCACTCATGATGTGTACTGCAATAAGATAGATAAGTAGAGCCACAATCGCCTGCCTAGCTGGACTCGAGGTGGACCTCCTCAATCTGCATCTCCGTCGGGGGACGTCCCGTGATGAGCTACGGCAATGGAGAGACATCAGCACGAGTCATGAGTCAGCGTCATAAGAGAGGGTAACAAGCAAGCGTGTTCGACGCACCTTGCACACGAAGTTGAGGATCTGGACCTTGCCGATTTCGAGCAGCGTGCGCGCACCAAACGCGTAGAACTTGATCTTCTTCAGGTCCGGATCGATCTCCGACGTCGAGCTGAGGTACAACTGGTTCTCAAAGGTCTTGATCAGCTGTGCCACGTCGCCGAGCTGGCGGTGGTCCTTGTTGGGCCGGATCGTCGAGTCGACGAGCGCGAGCTGCTTCCACAAGTCGTCTGGAAACACATACAAAACCAATGGTCAGCGGACACACGTTTAGAACACACACATCCTCCACCGTGATTCGGACACACCTTCCGACAGCTGCCGCGCCGGCGCGCACCACAAGATGCCGAGGATCATCATCAGCAGCCCACGCGTGCTGCTGCGGCCGTTCTTGTTCGCGAGCAGCAAGTGCTCCTGCGAGGACGCGCCGTTCAGGACGATGTAGATCTCCTTGGAGCTGCTGTCGTCCACGGCGACGACCTGGTAGCCAAACACGTTCTCAAGCTGCTGCTTCGCGCGCTGGAAAAAGTACCGCGATACGTTCTTGTGCTTGGGGTACACGTCCTTGCTGATGTCGGCGAACCGGATGGGTAGCTTCAGACCGGCCTTGTACAGCATGTAGCGCACGAGCTGCGAGGTCAAGTCGTCAATCGCCTTCGTGGACAGCTGACCAACTTTCGCAGGCACGCTCGGCGGCTTGGCCTTGGCCGACTCGCTCTCTTGGGAGCCCGACGGCTGGCTGTACGAGGCCTGCATCGCGTAGTCCGGCTGCGTGAAGTCCAGCGAGCCGTCCAGCTCGTCCATGTCGTCGCTGTCATCGTGCGCCGGGCCGCGGCCGCTGAGGCTCTGGCGCTGGGTCTGCGACTGCGTCGGCGTCGAGTCCTCGTCGTCGCCGTCGCTCTGTGAGCTGAGCATGACTTCTTCGTTCGGCGAGAGCGCTTCGTCGTCGTCGTCGTCGCTCACATCTCGCGCCGATCGCTCTGTTTCCGAGAGTCACACAGAACACACACCGTCAGAAGACACCCATACACGTATACAGCGCCATCTTTGTCTCCTCCACGCACTCGTGAGCTTCTGCTTGCCGCGGCGCGGCGCCGCATCCGTTCGCGCGCGCGTTCTCTTCATGCTAGGCGGTTGGAGGGACTTGGGGTGTTCCCGCGCTTTTCCGCCAAACGCACGATTGACGTCGTTAAGAACCTATAGTCCGTAACAAACATGGATTTTATCCACATCTCGATTCATTCACAAAAGTTAACTTAGCGCGAACTCTTGGCGATCTTGAATGGTCACATGCGCTTCTGGGACTGGCGACGCCGCGCGGGTGGCGCGGCGGCGCGTAGGTGGTGCTGGCGCACGACAGGGTCACGGGGTGAGCCGAGAAACCCGAACGTCTTGCGCTTGAGCCACTGCCACATGAGTCTCACGAGTTCTGGCGTCGCCGGGTCGCGCGCGAGCGCGTAGAGGAAAAAACCGACCACGGGCACCAACACGAGTCCGTAAATCACGGCGAAAAACGTCCAGAACTCCTCCATGGACGACACGGTGGACTTCCGCTTGGCGTGGACGAGCGGCAGCAGTGCCAGCGCCGCAGGGGCGGCCGTGTGCATTGCTATTGCTCTGTCGATGGAGACGAACCGACAAAACAGGAGCGAATGAAAGAGCCACGGCGGTTCCGTCATTTGAACTCGGCGCGTCTTTTGAGGGAACAGGCATCATATTCAGTCGACCGATGATTTTTACACTGACGTGGGGAACGCATGGTGCGCGCGTTATGGTCGATGGAGAACGCACTGTGGTCTCGTGCCTACGCCCTCTTGCTGTAGCCGAGGCCGAGCTCGGGATACTGCGCGGGCGGCGCGTCGATGCCGTCGGGCAACGACTCAAGGTCGATTGTCCATGGCGCGCCGAGCCAGGAGGCGTACGTCGAGTGGTCGGCGCGCTCGTTGCCAGTAAGCGGGTGGACCAGTACGGAGAGCGAGCCCCGATGGAGCGTGAAGAACGAGAGCGCGCGCGCGAGCGACTCCTGCGGCACCCACGTCTCGAAACTGCCGCTCGGGTGGGGCCCCACGGGGCGGTGGTTCATGGGCGGCGGCCGGCCCTTGAGCCCCGGCACGATCGCGTCCGTGACGCCGTTGAACACAACCACGAACGACGGGTCCGACGCCACCGCGTCCAGCAGCGCCGCGTGGAAGCGCGCGGCCTCGGCGGCGGACGGATGGCCCTCCTTGGCGAACCAGTACAGGTGGAAGTGCCATTCTTTGATCGGCGCCATGGTCGGTGTTCTCGCGTTCTCTGGCGTCGTGCTGGAGCGGTCGAGCGCAAGTGCGGAAGTGATACGCCAAGCGCGGGGAGGAACTGGAAGAGCGGCGTGCGTGAGTGGGATCTGAGGGAATCACCTCTCACACATTCATGATGACTGCCCGCGGTATTTCACCCAATCAAGGTGCCGACGTGGACCGCGTCACATTGGCACCCACCCAGAATGCGAAGCTGATGATGGCCGCTTTCCAGCGCGGGTGCGCACAAAGGGAAGATGCATGCAAGGCATACATCGACAGACCGCTGACGATTCCGCACAAGAAGGAGAACGCACGTCCGCTCAAAGCACGTGGGGTTCAACCTGCGCGTTTGACGGCAGCTGGGAAGACCACTATCCTCAGGTTCGCTTGGCCATATCGGAGTGAACGTTCATGCCACACCTCCTTGACAACTTCGTTTATTCAACAGCAGATCTGCGGCGGCGAGGCGTTCGCCGATGTGGTGTACGAATCTGTCCAAGGGGCTCGAATCGAGCTGTGAGAAGTTTCCTTGGTACTGCTCACGATATGCATCAAGGGGAGGAATGGGTGAGATATATCATGCCCAAAGAATGCGTTGAAGAGTGAAAGCGTTGGTCGAGTTTACTCCGTCACCAAGGCGAGCGGTTGTAGAAGGATATGCAGGGGTGGAAGAAACACAACCAGAAGGGCGGCCGCCCCAAATGGAACATCTCGGGAGTCATCGAGCTGGGCCAAGCGCTGGCTCTGGCCCCGCTATTTTACGTCCGCCGGCGAGTCGTTCGCCCTCGCTGCCGCCCATCGTCCTCGGCGCTCGCCTCGGTTCTGAGTTGCGGTAACGTAGCTCTCTGTGCAGGAAGAAACCTTGGCGTCCTGGGCCGCCTCAGGCTCAATCGAGGACAGCAACAAGAGCAAACGCACGCCCAGATTAGACGCGAACGCGCGGAGGCGGCGTGCTGGCTATCAATAGCTCACGAGCCAGAAGACGAGCAGGGAGGAGGCGGGGGCGCTCAGGCCCGGAGGATGGAGATAGATAGCTCGATTGAGGTGAAGCGCGGCTATTTATTGCTGCCGTGGGACCCAGCAGTTCACGGCGAAGAGAGCCAAGAGGGAGGGAGGGGGGAGAGCGAGAGTTTTTTGTGGCGCCGGGCAACGGTGATTCCGCGGGGTTTCATTCCTAAAGTTCCGCCGTGTATTTGCCTGGAATCGGGGACGCCTGAACAGCGACCCTCAGTCCCGAGCGTGCTCCCTCCCGCGTCGACAGCGACCAGCCCCTCCGCCGCCAAACCCTTTTAAAGCCAAACCAGCACCATGGGCATCTGCGCGTCGAACGTGGCCGAGGGCGACAAGAGCGCGTACGCCAAGTCGCGCGAGCTCGATGCCAAGAACGAGGAGGCCCACCGCGCCGAGCAGGAGAAGGTCAAGCTGCTGCTGCTGGGCGCCGGTGAGTCGGGCAAGAGCACGGTCTTCAAGCAGATGAAGGTGCGTTCTCCATGATGGTCCTCCCCCTCCCTCTCCCTTGTTCTCCCCTCCCGTTGGCTCACACACACTTCTCCCTTGTAGATCCTGTACGGTGCGCCGCTGACCGAGGAAGAGAAGCGCCACTGCACGCCGATCATCTACAACAACGTCGTGACGTCGATCAAGATCCTCATCGAGCAGTGCATCGAGCTGAAGCTCAAGGGCGAGGTGCAGTTCGCGCAGGACTTTGACGACATCCGCTCGATCAGCGACGAGGCCGAGGTGAACCCGGTCGTGGGCCAGAAGATCAAGAACCTGTGGACGGACCCGGGCATCGTCGCGACCTGGAACCGCCGCGCCGAGTTCCAGATCATCGAGTCGGTCAAGTACTACTTCAACGACCTGGACCGCATCATGCGCGACGACTACGCCGCGACCCAGCAGGACATGCTGTACGCGCGTGTGCGAACGTCCGGTATCGTCGAGGAGAAGTACCAGATCGACGGCGCGACGTTCGTCATGTACGACGTCGGCGGCCAGCGAAACGAGCGGAAGAAGTGGATCCACTGTTTCGAGGACGTCACGGCCGTGATCTTCGTGGCGGCGCTGAGTGAGTATGATCAGTCGCTGTACGAGGACGCGTCGCAGAACCGCATGATCGAGGCCATCACACTATTCGACGAGATCATCAACAACAAGTTCTTCCTCAACTCGGCCATGATCTTGTTCCTGAACAAGAAGGACCTCTTCGCCGACAAGATCAAGAAGGTGGACCCCAAGTCGGTGGACGTGTTCAAGGACTTCCCCGGCGGCCTCGGCGACTACGAGCTCGGCGTGCAGTACTTCCTCGGCAAGTTCATGGAGATGAACCGCCAGCCCGAGAAGGAGATCTACCACCACGTCACGTGTGCGACCGACTCGCAGAACGTCCAGGTCGTGTTCAACGCCTGCAAGGACATCATCCTCAAGCAGAACATCAAGGGCTCCGGCTTCATGTAGACGACAGACCCACCTCCCCACGGCAGGGATATTTTCGCACGGCACGGGGTTATCTACTTATTAAGGCGGCGGAAAGTGTGTAGATACACTGCAGTAGGGGCTCTATATAATACGACACATTTGCATTACGCTACGAACGGGAGCGCCGTGATGGCGCCACTTCCTCCTAGTGCTAGCAAGCCTTTGTTTCTTGTGCTACGCCCTCTCTCGGGATCCACGAGGTCTCCGGACGGCGCGCGCACACCGTTGGGATCGCCATCGCCGCCGCAACGTCATACCTAACTACTGGCCATGACAGACACGCAGAGCCAACGCGGCAGAGCGCGCAAGATCTCCGCGCCTGGCGATTCTCTCCCTCATCCTGTCACCAAAGCGCCCTCCCCAAGCGGCGGGGGAAACCTCCTGCGTCTGGACCGACACTCATGGGTTACAAAATAGCGCGGGAAAAATGTCCCCCTACCCCTTATAATACCCTCCGCCAATGAGCTGGCCAGCAATCTACGCCAATCAGAAGGCTCAAAGTTAAGATCCCGCCAATCAGCGGCCTTCAATCGAGCCGAACCCGTGCGGAACTCCGCCCTCGGCGGCAGGCAGGCCAGCCGACCTTTGCCATTTGAACGGGAGAAAAACCCGCGCGCGCCTTTTTGTTGGTTGCGTTGGCCGGCCAGCCCCCCCCTCGACCAAGTTTTTGGGCGGCATCAGCCCGATCCATTCTCCAATTCACTGGAAAACAAGCAACCAACCACCAACAGCAACCATGGCTAAGACCCCGAGCAAGAAGGCGGCGAAGACCCCGACCAAGGCTGGCAAGGGCAAGGGCGGCAAGGGCTCGAAGAAGCGCGTCGAGTCGTACTCGACCTACATCTACAAGGTGCTCCGCCAGGTGCACCCGGAGACGGGCATCAGCAAGCGCGGCATGTCGATCATGAACTCGTTCATCAACGACATCTTCGAGCGCATCGCCTCGGAGGCCGGCAAGCTCTCG
>JAADWV010000850.1:0-11736 GCA_023336295.1 Pythium folliculosum
ATTCACACTCATGGCAACAGTGTCGAGTTGAACTCCGGCCCCAAGTTCTAGAACTCGACCAACATTCCGAGGGGCCAGTTGATTGACCACACCAGTACCACTCCACTGAGTGAGTAAACACTGGCGCAATCACTCGCGACACACTGCACCTTGACCTCAAGCTGATGGGTGTCGCGCCCGTTGCGTGTCTCGAGGAACTGTTCAACCAAATGGCCGCCTTCTCCATAGCGCACGTGATCGAGTAGGTCTGTGGTGACCTCGCGGCTTGCTTCCGCGTACCATTGCAAGCGCGACGCGTGGTGTACCGTGACTTCGTGCGGCGGGCACAGGTTCTGTACTTCGTATGTGTAGTCGTGGATCACGCGCACGATGCGGCGTGGTCCACGCCAACGCAGAGCGAGCTTGTTCGCGCGGGTTACCACCTGGCCCACGAGCACGAAATCACCTTCCTGGAAGCGCGGCGTTGCGACGCCTTGTTTCTTCCCGTGACGGTCGCGTGCCGCACGGCGCCTCTCTTCTGCTTCTGTCGACAGCTCGCGGTGCATTTGTTCCAGTGCGTCCGCCGTCTCACGCAGATGGCGCTGCTGTTCACTCGTGACCCATTCGATCGTCACATTCTCCTTGCGAATCGGGTGGAAAAGCACAGACAGGGGGGTCGTCGCCGGCAGTTGGGTGAACGCCGTCACCGGCGCGACGCCACCCAGCCTATCCGAAGGCATCGCGTTCAGTGCCGACTGGACCACCGGCAACAGCTTGGGCCACTCGCTTGGCGGCAACTTGTGCCACCTCTGGCAACGTATCGTCCGCCGCGCGAGCGCGCAAGTCCTCCCGCTGCACGGAGAGGACCTCCTCGAGAGACGGCCACACAAAATCCGGCGCCTGCAACGGCGACACCTGATCGACGACGGCCAACGCGTTCACCCGCACTTGACGTTGGCTCATGTCGCTCGAGCCCCATCGCGAGAGCAAATCTCCCCACACATTGTCGTCACCCGATATATGGTAGATCTCGTAACGGAACATCATCATCGTGATGGCCCATCGTTGGAGCTTGTCAGCTTGGAACCGAGGCATGCTTGGGTCCGTTGCGTAGGGATCAAAGATGTAGATGAGATTGCGGTGGTCGGTGTAGATGCGGAACCCCAAGTCCCTGAGCAGCAAGTACTCCAGGCGCTTGCTGGTCTCCACAATGGCGAATGCCTCCTTCTCCACGATCGGCCAGCGAGCCGACGCCCCCGAGAACGAGAAACTCAAGAACGCGAGAGGCTCGTGCTCCTCATCCACAATGTTCTCCACGAGGGCGCCCGGCTTGACCTGTGTCACAGCGGCGCCCCAGTGGTCGAGACTCGCGTCGGTGAAGACGCACACGACCGAGTCCGGCCTCGGGTAGGCCAACGGGGTGATTGTCGTCAGAGCCTTCTTCACTGCGTTGTACGCGTCTTGGTGCTCGCCCTTCCAAATCCCGTTGAGCAATTGGACTTTTTGAGCACTTGTTTCTTGCGGCTCTTCGCCGCCCGTGCAACCTCTTCCAGGAGTGCCGCGAGCGGAGCAACGGCCTTGTTGTAGTTGGGGATGCTGGAACGCATCCAGTTCACTGCGCAAATGAACTGCTGGAGGTCTGCCGCCGTGCTCGGCGCGTCCAAACCCACCAGCCCACTGATCCTCTCGGGGCAGTGTGTGATGCCGGTAGCGGAGAGGATTCTTCCGCACCACTTGATCTCCCTCGCATAGAAGACACACTTGCGCGGATTGAGCTTGAGTCCATACTTCACGCACGCTTGCAGCGCGCGCTCCAACACACCCATAAGCTCCATGGGCGTCTTCGCGAAGCCCAGCACGTCGTCCAGCCACACGAGGACTTCCTTCATCAACTGCTCGCTGAACGCCGTCTCGGACGCTTGCTGCGCGAACGCTGGCGCGTCCGTTGATCCCATCAGGACGCGCAGCGGCGAGAATATGCCGAGGTGCGTCATGATCGAGTACTGCTCCTGCGAGTCCCAATGTAGCGGTAGCTGCCAAAACATCTTGTCTGCGTCGAGATTGAGGAAATGCTCCGCGCCCGCGAGGATCACATACAGTGGCACTAGCTCTGGGTGAGGCATGGGCCACAACAGCGGGATCGTTTGCGAGTTCACACCACGAACATCCACCGTCATACGGAGCTCGCCTGGCGTACTCTTGGGCACAACGCGTGGTGGCGACGCCCACCGGCTGCGCGGATTGCGCCTCAGGTATCCACCGGCGAGTAGCTCCTGGATATGACGCTCAATGTACGCCATGTACACGGGGTTCATCCGACGCACACCACAACGCACCGGCTTCGCGTCCTTCTTGAACTTGACTCTGAGAGGCTCGATCGACAACGGCGGATCGCACCCCATAGTCATTCGGAAGGCCACCACGTACACATCCAGCAATCGCAGCAACTCTGCAGCCGCGTCTTCTGGGAGACCAGCCAGCACCGCCTCGGCGTGTCGGTTGTTCAGCTCGCGCACCACGTCGTGCATCGACGCGGGCGTCGGGTCTGGCAATGCCATGCGGTCGTCGTAGTCAGTCGGAACGTCCTCGTCGAGCCGGAGCTGGTTCACGCGGAGCGGCGATAGTAAATCGTGATCGGACTCCTCGCGCTCGTCCTCGGGGCACAACCCGGGCGCTTCAGTGGTGCGGGTCTCGTCCTCGTCCTCGCGCGGCGAGGTCGGAGCCTGACCAGCGAGTTTCCTCACAGCCTCACGAAGGAGGCCGTCCGTACTGTATCCCAGCTGCCGCATGAGTGGTCGGCCGAGGATGAGAGTCATTTTCGTGCAGCTTTCCTCAATGTAGCAAACCACCGGCGGGAGGACGAGCGGCCCTGCTGAGGTCGTCAGCGATATCCCGCGGAGCCGAATGCGGCGAGTGACCTCGATCTTCCTTTCCCCGAGCGGTTCAAGCCACTGCGGCTCCGATAGAGTCGCGATCTCCAAAAACTCACCAAGTTTCTCCAACCTCGTGACCAACTCGCCGCTCACGAAAGACACGTCCGCACCACTATCTAGCAGCGCTTCAACGTTGATCCCTCCCGGCAGCAGAGCCGGCGCCGTTCCTCGGTCGGGCTGCTCAGGCGGAAGCTGTTCACGCTGGCTGGGCTCTCCTGGCGACGACGGGCTCTCCGTCGGGCGAGTCAGGCGCGCGACTCGCGGAGCCGTCGGGGCGCGCGTGGCGCGATACTCGGCGAGCAGACGCTTCTTCTCGTCGTCCCTTCCTTTGAGCTCCGGACAAGACATCACCAAGTGCGCTGTTGAGCCGCACTGGAGGCACGGGACCCGTTTCTTCTCCGCTGTCGCTCGGCTCGCGGCACCAGCGTCCGCCTTCGCGGGTCCTTCGGTAGCAGCACCGCTTGATCCTGCAAAGCTTGTCGCTGCTCGCCCTTTCTTGCCGCCACCAGAACCACCAGTCGCCTGGGCCGCGCCCTTCGAGTGAGACTTCGTCTCGTCCACCATCGCGTCCTCCCAAACAACAAACGTCTCCATGGCTTCCGTCAGCCACCGTGCGAACTTAGCCGTAGAGTCACGCAGATGCTTGTTCTCCTGAAGAGCCATTCTCTCCTTTATCTTCGCCTTGAACGCGGGCGGCTCGAGAGCTTCGGTCAAGTATCCCACCAGCTTGCGGGGCTCATGCTGCATCATGTGCAGCTCATGGCGGGACTTGTGCAATATTTCATGCATGTCGGTCACCAGCTTCGATATGCGCGACGGCACGTCGCGTATGCGCGTGTCCAAGCGCAGCTTCCTCATGGCCTGATCGACCGCACGGTCATCGCCCTTGTCTTCTTGCAGCGCCTTCGCGATCAAGTCGATGTAGTCTTGCTCAGTCATCTTCTCCAAGTCCTTGTTGACATGATAGTGTGCGATGAGCACCCTGATGCGGTGGTCAAGGCACTGGGACACCGACGCCACATACGGACGACTGTGTGTGGTCTCCAAGGAGCTGAGGTGGTGGATATAACTGGTGTACTTTTCTGCAACGACGAGGAGCTGGAGCCCACGAGGAAGAAGATGTACTATTCGCTCACCAGGATCTTGCACTGCACAGCTCAGCACGCGGCCGGATGTGCGTACATCGTGATACACCTTAGCCGGTTCATAGAGAACCCGGGGCCAAAGCATTGGACAGCGCATCAAGATCCTGCACAAGGCCTTTACACAAAGGATCAACTGAGTGGAAGGGAGGGATCCGGTCGAATACCAGGTGTGTACTGTGATGCCAAACATGGACAACCGGTGCACTGTGTTTTGTGTGGTAATCGCCACGAACGGTGGGCCTGTGGTGTACAAGTCGAAGTACAAGTACTCCCGCACAGTGGTGTTGAGCTCCACTGACGCCTCGTACCCCGCACTAAGCATTTGTGCGCAGGAGGTGATTTGGGTGTGGGCCACGATAAAAGACATCCAATACAAACCCAAGGTGGGTATGGGACGACAGCCAAGGTGCGACAGCGCTCGTGCAGGCCTCTGAGTACAACGCGTGCACCAAGCACATGGATATTCGGCATTATTTGTTTGAGAGAAGGTATTTAACGGTGGGATCAAGATCGACTTCGTGGAGACCAAACACTAACCCATCAACATGCTCACGAAGCCACTCACCACCAACCGCTTCGAGTTCATCCGCGACCGATTCCGCCAACCACCACCCAGGTTCGCATCAAGAAATTCTCAGTGGGAATTTTGGAGGGCACATGCGATTGTTTCCCGCCCATGCAGATTGATCGCTCGTCACCTACCCACCCATGTTCCGATGTTAATGCGTCTAGATTGTTATCTGGAATGCGACAACAAGACCCGCCTCGTTTTCGAATACGCATGGAGAATTCGGCTGTGCCTGTAGGCGAGGGCCTTTAGGTGAGGCAAGGCTGTTGGTGTGGAACGACGTTACAGAACCCATGAACATGATTGTGTGAGACTGTAGGGAGACCAGAGGACTAAAGAATCAGCTCGACTCTCTCATTTTTTTGCTGTCGCCTCAGGATTTTCGTTGCAGTCTCCCCCCAAAACGAGGTTTTGCATGCGCATGAACACTTTTCAACATTTATTTTTGACCAATAACACCTTCCCATTCTTAGTGTAGTCACCTCTGCGAGGAGTCTTCGCACCCCTTCAGGATCGATCCCAACCTCGGCAGCTCAATTCCGAGGTGACGCGACATGTCGACGCCAAGCGCGGAGCCCAAGGGCCCGCCTTCGATCGATGACGGTGGTGGACCGAGGAAGGCCACCAAAAAATCCTCCTCCAAGCGCGTGACCGCCGATGGTGGGCCGCCTGCCGCGACACCATCGCCTGCTGTCTCCCAGCTCTCGACGGCCGCCACGCCCACAACGCCAAGCTCCCCGGTGCCGTCCCTTCATGACGTACCGCGGCTTGCTATCGCGGATCCAAAAGGGCCCGCTGTGGCAATCGATGGAGTTGGTGGCGATGGTGGTGGTGGGAAAGTGAGGGCAGCGAAGAAGCGCACGGCGAACCCCGACAACCTGCCACCAGTGGCCGCCGCGGGGCCGTCGCTGCCGTCAGCGTCCGAGGGACCGATAGCAGCAGCAAAGAGCGACGCAGATGCCGAAAAAGAGCGCGCAAAGCGAGAAGCGAAGAGGCAGCGCGCGCGCGAACTGGAGGAGCAGCGCAAGCGCGAAGAGATGGAGCGCCTCGCGCTCGAAGAAGCCCGCAAGAAGGAAGAACAAAGACAGCGCGAGCTTCGGCGCCAACAAGAACAGCAGCAACTCAATGCTAATGCAGATGTTGTTCAGGATGAAGAGGACGATGGGTACGGCGACGATTTCGAAGACTACGGTGACGACTTTGAGAACGACGACGCCGCTCCAGCGAAGGTCGCGGCGAGTGTGACACCAGCCAAGCCACTCGCAAAGGCCAAGGGCGTGCCGCGTGATACGGAAGCACCCGCGTTGGACAGCAGCGCTCTCAAGCGCATTCAGGAAGCACAGAAAGCAGAAAGCAAAGAGCTTGCGTCCACCTCGCGGCCGTCTTCCAAAGCGAGCAGCAAGGGCACGGGGGCCACAAGTGAAACCAAGTCACAGGAGAAATCCGAGATTAAGAAACACTCACCCGCGACGTCAATCGCAGCATCGATCGCTGGGTTGAAGCAGTCTCTTGACCCGCGCGCGAAACGTGCGAAGGAGGTCCGCGAAAGTCGCCGGCTGGACGTCGAGAAGTTCAACGTCTTTGTGCAAGCGCCAATGGCTGAGGTCGACATCTATATGGGTCGCCTGCGCCGCGGCAATGTGCGTCAAGTCGCAGTGCAAACCAAAGACGACGACAAGAGTGTCAGTACGCAGACGAAAGTACCCGAACTAGTCGACCGCAGCATGCACTTCCCGGACGACGTGGGGATCGACGACGTTGCCACCCGAGTCAAATCGCGAAGCAAGCAACACACCAGTGGCGGAGACAACCAAGCCGAGAATGACAATGGGAACCCCGAGGACGATGAAGAGGACGAGGACGCACTGACTGTGTCATCCATGCGGTTCTTGAACTTTCTCGAGCAGTCTTCACAGGTGTGCGAGCAGCTCATCGAGGAAAACATCCAGGAACACGGCACGCAGCAAGCCAATGACGACAATCGGGGCTCTCCTGCTATGCAGCTATCACGGAAGGCCACGCTCTCCCGCAGTCGGCTCTTCCCCAACAAGAAGTTTGACCAGCCCGGCTTGGAGCGATTGCTTCACGGCAGGTCGTTGATCGCGCTGCAGTTCTCGCCCACTATGTCCAACATTCTCATCTCATGGCACTCGACAAACTCTCTTGGTGCCGAAAATCGGGCAGAAGACAAACAACATCCAGACGATCCGCCCGTGGACCCGCTCTCGAATCAATCAGTGGCGTGCGTGTGGGACATCAACCAACTCTCCCAGGCGTTGTATGTGCTTAAAAGCGAGGACGCCGTGACGACATGCAGCCTCAGCCCGACGCGAGAACTTATTGTCGTCGCCGGCACGCAAGACGGAAGCGTGAACGTGTGGGACCTCCGCAGCCGTCTCGCGCTCGCCGGCCACACTTACTCGTCCCCCCATGCGTTGGATCTCTATTCACCAACGTATTCGACTTGTGGGGCTGACTCGCGGTCGCTTGAAGGTAGTCATCAGTCGCCTATCGTCGCGATCGACATCGTTGAGCGCCAAGATGGTCAGCTTCAGACAACCGGTGTGTTCCAGTTCGCGTCGCTGGACGACCGCGGGATGTTGCTCGTCTGGAGCATGGTCGACTATTCCAACTCCCGGGACGCGGAGACGTTGCTCAGCAACAAATGTGTGGCAATCGGCGGCCACATCAAGTTTGTGGTGAGTGTGGTGATCGACACACAGCTCCAGTATCTCACGCTCACGCGTCCCGTGCTGCGCGCCATGGTGCGCCACGATCCGAACTGTCTTGCCGAGTTGGCGAACGCGCGCGCAGGGAGGGAGTTGCCCGACAGTAATAGTCGACGAGGGATCGGCAGCAGCTCACGCAAAAAGAATGCCGAAGATGCTTTCGTCGCGGAGCTGAGCGTCGGCCCGATCGCGACCGTCGTGAGGTTCTTCCCCCACGACCCAAATCAGTTCCTCGTCGGCACAGCAACTGGCATCGTACTGCGCGGCGATCGTTTTCAGCAAGCACCAGCCGCTCGACGCTCGTCCGAGCCAAGCGGGTCTGGTCAGGTTGAGTGCTACCGCCGCGAGCGCCATGGCACCATCGCGGCACCAGTGCCCACGGGCATCGCCGTGACGAGCATCGCATTCCACCCGCTCGAGTCCACCTACTTCCTCGTGGGCTATGAGGACGGCCGCATCTGTCTCTTTGACAGCGAACAGACCGCTGCGTTGTGCACCTGGGAAGACGTCGACTACGACAAGAGCGTGAATACACTCCAATGGTCGCCGTCTCGACCCGGCGTCTTCTTCGCGTCGTACAGCCACGGACTCGTGCAGGCATGGGACCTCGCAGCGCAGCGCCACGCGCCGGCATTCGAGCACAAGCTCGCGCCACGCAAGGGCCCCGCCGCGGACGCGTATCCAATCTCCCTCTCGTGCGTAGCTGGTGTCTCTGCGTGGCTGAGATCGTTGCTGATGGTGTGTATATATGCGTGTAGGAGCGAGCGGATGCGGACATCGCGCCCGTCGATCGCCGTGACAAGCGGAGACGAAGAGCCTTTCGGTTTCCTAGTCCATGAGCTCAGCGCCGAGTTCATGACGCGCGCGAAAGACGAGGAGCAAGTGGTGCAGCATATACTCGCGGCGATCTTCTAACCGCTCTGCCCAAATATGTGACGTGTGTGAGCGCGTGCGGTTACACAGTGGCTCCAGTATACAGGGTACGGTTACAAGTATCGGTAGCGTATACTCATACCGTATACAGGGTACGGTATCGTAACTCCCCTGCTGATCTTAGGCTCCCTTTCTCATCTACCCGCAGATCGGTGTGTCGCTTCTGCGGTCTCATGTCCTGCTGTCGCCAGATTCGGGACTTCGTGCGGGTCCAATAGTCGCTACGGGTTATTGTCGGTACGCGGACCAGCACAAGACATTTTGTATACTGTACGGCTTCAGCGGTGTGGACGCGATCCACGAGTCGTGGCCCACGACGGGACGCGTGCGTAAATCACACAACACCCACACACGGACCGCTGTCGACTGCCTTCGATGTGGGCCTTGAGGGCCCACCGTGGCCAGCGCACGCGCAGCGAACCATCGCCGCACCCAAGACATTCAGTTTTTTTGTACTCCGGAGTATCTCTTTGTGGACTGCACCAGTGGTCGGATTTTTGCACAGGGCGTGCCCGCTTCCAGCGAGGATTTCCCTCTCCAGGTTTTCTTGTGAGTTGCGCTGGAAATCGCGCGACTCTACTGCGCAGCGTAAGTAACCGTAGATCCTGAGAGGTGACCAGTCGACTCATGGAGCCAATGATTGGCTCGAGTTATGGCGAGGGGGCTGATGATTGGTTGACAGCACATAGATTCACGGTACTGTAGGTAAGGTCTCCTTGAAGAAAGCCAGAGCTTCAACTTAGGGACAGCCGTGGATCCAGCTCAAGTTTACGCATAAAAGGAGGGATGACTTGGCGTCAAGCTTCGTTTTCCGATGACTCCAAGGGAAGTTCCCCTTCCCCTTCCCGACACCAACCGCGACTTTGAAGCCAAAAGTTCTCCACCGTGTTGGTCGAGCAGCTCGCCAAAGGATCCTCGCGCACATAACTTCAAAGTGGACCAGCACGATCGTGATGCGCAGGCTCTTCTGTCGTTGAACCGGAGTGATGATCGTTTTGCCAACCCTAAACGGCGAGCTGTTTGTTCCGGGACCAGCACGATAACCTCTCGTGCGCTGTACCCAGACAGGTTACCCTCAGGAGATCTGGCAGTCACATGCGTCCAAATGGAAATGGAGGCGACGCAAACCGATATGCGCGCGATCCGAGACCGAAGTTCATCCCCAGATATCATGTAGGCAACATAATGAGAACCACCATCAGCGTGTGCTTCCAACGACACCAAACAAGCCGTTGGTGTGCCCAATGGTGCCCCCAGCAGGCTTTGCGAGCCTGTGTAACCTCTTGGTAACCTCGTGCTGCTTGTGGCTGGAAAGATGAGAGCGCCGTGAGTAGGCTTGTCCAAGCGCACAAGTCGTCGGTCGACAACTGCAAATGACCCGAATATGGCTGCGTGGTCACGGCGTCATAGCGGGCGAGGTTGCCCGCACGCGGATGCCCGAGACGGGACGATTCGCCTCTCGCGACGTCGACATCCTCTGGATAGACGCCTGTACAACCGAGGCAAACAAGACCAAAGCTCGCAGTGAGGACCAACGCCAGTGCGCCCAGGTTTCTCTCAAGAGAGCAGCTTCACCTGCTCACCGACTCGAAACGCACGTTTGTTCGCATCTAGTCAGGGAAGCACGTTTGCCCACGGCCCCTTCACATGAGATGATGATCAAGGTTGCGTGGCGACACGCTCGAGGCGCTTCACTCGATTCGCTGCAGATAGGAGAGCGGCCGTGAACCGCTAGTCTATTGCACATACATCATTTGACATGAGCATGAGATCGATTGACCATTCTGCCTCCAAGGAAAGACCACGATGTGCATAAAACATTGCCGTGATTGTAAAGCGAGACGACCAATGGTTCCAGCGTACCTGTGGACATGCGTGCATTTCTCGGTCTGGCACCGAGCCCAAGAAACCGCACCACTCGATCAGAGGCACCTTAGGAAATGGTAGAATGGTGAGTAGCGAGTCGATTCTCCACACAGCTCCAGTGGAGAGGGAGGCTCCCCAGTAGTTTGCGACGCCTAGCTGGATCGCCCGAGGAGCCTCTCTGTCTTCCCTCAGAGGCTTGAGGAGGACTTTGGCGCGCTACACACCAGCTAAAACGCGACAAGGCTACGTGTAACCTTTAAGCCTCGTCCCTTCCGTCGGAGCCGGAGCTGGAGCTTTCTTCCCGAACATCCTGGCACATCCGCCGGAGGAGCGACCCGTTGAGCCAAAAGGTGTTTTCAACGCCCTCGCATTTCATACCGTACTGTGACAGTACGGTTTTCCTTGCTGGGTTACCCAGTGGGTAACCCAGCAAGTAAAACCCACCGTCGCGTACATGCACACCACGGCTCGCCAAAGTCTGGCGGTGTTGGGGACCAGCGAGCTGTTTGATGGATTGCCAAGCCAAGGTGCTCCGTAGCCTGGAAAAACGGCCCAGAATCTGGGCGGCTGGCGTGAAACTGGACCGTGGAAGCAGTCCCCTCAAGCCGCGAGCATCCTTGTGGTGGCCCGATAGCTTGGTACGGTTTCGCGCTTTGCGAGAGGAGCCCGATGAGAATCTGGCGGCGGGGTATGTTGTTGGATTCCACGGACATTTTCGCTTTGCTTCACTTCAACGTGCATTTGTCAAAACCTGGAGGGGTAGGGGACCTGGTGCCATGTCGCCAGGATTTTCACCACTCTGGATCCGGCATTGTCTCCTGCAGGGCAGGTTGACTCGCTCTCTTCTTGACAATGGCCACGCGGTGCTTCCGTAATGCTCACACCGTCGGCCCCGTCGTGCTGGCCGTGCTGGTCCCGCAAGAGCCAAAGAGGGTCGCGGATTCCACTCTTCCAGTCCTCCTCTGGCAGCATGTTGGCAAGCTCCACGTGTACATGTAGATTTCAAGGGAGATGCTGCGCTCTCCCCGCCTCTCTTCTTCTCTTGGCGAGTCTCTGACGCTCTGTCGTCTCTCGTCTTCTTCCAAACATGCAAGGGACAGGGGACTCTTTTGGGGGAGGGGAATCGAAGAAGGAGCCAGCCTGACTCCCTCTCGCCGAGAGAAGAGAGACTCTTGGGGACCCTCGCTCTCTCTTCCCTCGCATCCACGCAGAGGGGGCTCCCACACACACTCGCCCGATCTGATCAGCCTTCGGTACACACGTGACACAAGGGACTGACTAGCCTTCCCTCACTCTTCAATTTTCCGGCTTGGCAAGACAGCAGGCAGCTCTCCTTCGCCCTCGCTACGAATCGAAGCTCAGCAATCCCCAGCCCAGCCCACCTCTCGGCTCTTGCTACCACGATGACCGACAAGCAAGAATTACTCGACGCGAGCGCGGAGGTGCCGGCCGTCTATCGGTCGCTCAACTTCAAGAGCATCCAGGACCCGTACTCGCACAAGGCCGACGATGACCTCGCCTCGCGCTACAGTACGATCCGCGCCGACAACCTGGACGAGATGCTCTCGGGCGGTCTCGAGCGC
>JAADWV010000851.1:0-11679 GCA_023336295.1 Pythium folliculosum
CCCCCCCCCCCCCCCCCCTCGGCGCCCTCGATGAGACGTTATTCTAGGTCACGGCGCTGCTCATCTCGCTCATACTGATCGGGCGGTACATCGAGAAGAACGTCAAGGCTAAGGCTTCCCACAGCGTCAGATCTAGGCCAAGACCGCGATCCCTGCTCGAGCCCAAGGAGAACCGCGAGTCGTACATCGAATTGCTGCTCGTGAAACGCGGCGACCTGATCAAGGTCCTCCGGGTGCGCGCGGGCCCACGGACGGCGTCGTGGTCAAGGGCGCGAGCTCCGTGGACGAGTCGATGGTCACGGGCAAGTCCCGCAATGTGATCAAGGAGGTCGACGCGTGATCAGCTGCCCGTGTGCGATCAGCCTCGCCGTGCCCACGATGATCATGGTGGCCACCACGATCGGCTCCCAGTTCGGCGTTCTCTTCAAGGGCGGCCACGCGCTCGAGGCGCTCGACGCCGTGGATGTTCGACAAGACCGGGACGCTCACGACCGGCAAGCTGCAGGTCGTCGACTTCCTCGTGGCCTCATCATTATCATCGACAACCAACGCGCGTCCACACCACAAGGCGCCGTCGCCGTTGTCTTCCTTGTCGCACTACCACCACAAGCACCACCGCCCACGCCGCAGGCTGTGGACGTACCTGATTGCGGCCGAGCGCCACAGCGAGCCCGCGATCGCAGTACACCGATCTCCAGTAAACCAAGAAGGTCCACGCGGCGCCGATGGACGTGTCCGTCTTCAAGTCGATCCCGGGCTGCGGCGTGCGGTGCCGCGTGGACGGCTACGGGGCTCGCTCAAGTAGATGGTCGATGTGCTCCACATGGACGTGCCGCTGGACTTCGCGGCGCGAAATGAGATGTACCAGCGCGAGGGCTGCGTGTTCGTGTGCCTCGCCATCTACAACTCGCTGTGCGCGCTCGTGGCACTCCACGACGCGCCGCGTCAGGAGGCAGAGTTCGTGGTAGAGCTGCTCCAGACCTGGATCGTCCCGGGCAACCAGCGCGAGATGGCGCTGTCCGTCTCCGTACAGCTCGGCATCCCGGATGTGTGTGTGATCGTGGACGCGCTGGCGCACCAGAAAGTGGACAAAGTGCGGTTGCTCCAGGGCATCATTTGGTTTCTTCGTGGCCTCATCGGTCTCAACTCGCACGGCATCACAAGACGTCGTCGCCGAAGCACACCGACGTGCGTGCGCGGCAGTTCACTCAGTTCAGTATTGCGGCGAGAGATTTAACGGATGTCAACGTGGTCGTCACCGATTTTTACGCTGTTTTAAACACTTCGATGGTGTTGAAAACATTCCAACGTGTAATACTTTGATCAAGATGTTCGTAAATAGTTTTATTCACGAAAGATGCCAAGAATGACGGATGTCCCGAAAAGTGGGATGTGTCCCGAATTCTGATGATCGTTTTATTTCAATCGACAGCAATTTTCTCGGCAACTATTGACCAATAAGTGAAATCTACATCGAAGTAATATAATAAACGGAAACTATTCCGTTATATATGTGAAAGCTGTTTTCGTGACGGCGTAAATTACACTCATTTGGTGAATAGTTGCCGAAAAGTTCTTGAGTTGACTTCGTGGTGCTGAAACGTTGCCTGAATGTGGAATTGTTGAAAAGTAGATGAAAAGTATCGAATAGGTGCCCACGTGAGTTGTTGCTTCAAGGCCTCTCCATACTTTGGGAGGAAAGGAGATAACAGGCGCGGTTAACAGGTTCAGAGTGTATTACCGTACTCCATATGTCAATCGTCCTATCATGTTAATTGTCGTATCCCACTCTCAAATCTGGTTATCCAATAGGATATCGAACACGTAAATTTTTAACCAATTAAATCAACCGTCTCAGATCAAAATTCCAATCAAAATACAGGAGATCAGTTCCTCAGATATTCTTGGCATAACATGGGGGCGACAATTAACAGTGGGAATACGGTACTGAAGACAGACATCACTCTCCGTCCTCCATTCCCCATTATCATCATGGCCACGCCGGCCGCCGCTGCCGCCGCCGCTGTGGCGCGCATCCTGAGCGCGCGGTGCGTCGCTTGTGTGGACGGATGCGTTGGCTATGATGTACTGATTATGGGTATATGTCCAGGACGCACTACGACGTGCTGGCGCTCGCTGGCGCGCCCGTGACGACCGCGGACGTGCGGCGCAAGTACAAGGAGCTCGCGGTGCGCGTCCACCCGGACAAGAACCGCGCGGACGGTGCGTGCCGGTGGATCGTATGTCGTGGGATCTGGAATCAGCCTTGACGCTAGATAGTGTGCTGTGTTCGGTTGTGGTGTCTTGTAGGTGCCGCAGACGCATTCTGGCGGCTCAGCGAGGCCTACGAGTGTCTCGCCGACGAGCGATTGCGGCGCGCATACGACGCATCAGCAACACAGCAGCAACACAAGAGGAAGAGGAAGCCGCCGCCGCCTCCCGGGGCTCCTCCTGCACCACCGGCTGCGGCTCCACGTTTCCCCCGGAAGCAGCGTTGGAAGAAGAAGCCGCCACCACCACCGCCGCCACCGCCGACGTCGCAGCCACCACTGCCGCGTCGGTGGCGGACGCCGGAGAAAGTGTGGGCCCAGTTCCAGCGCGAGGAAGAAGAGCAGGCGCGTCGTGAGTTCCTCGAGCGCGGCTTTGAACGAGACTTTGAGCCGGCCGGTGGGAACAAAAAGCGGCGGCGGGAGGACGTTGGATTGTCGTCATCGCCGCCTCCACGCGAATCGAGGGACGTAGAAGCTGACCACACCGACGACGCGATCGACTCGGAGGCCGTCCAGTCGCGTGCGCAGGACTGGGCAACGTGGATGAAGTGGCCAGCAACGCAGCCGCAGGCGAAGGAGCCGAAGTCTGTTGATTTGGAATCAGCAACGCCAGCAGCGTGCTGTCTGTTGTGCCGACGCAAGTTCCCGACTGCCGAGGCGTTGGCTCGCCATGAACAACTGTCAGCGCTCCACAAGGAAAACCTCGCACGCCAATCGTCGAGCTGAAGCCGTGACCCACAGCTACCACTTCTAGAAGATGGACCAGATCTTGACGACGTTGTCCTCGCCGCTCGTCGTGAGCTTCTCCGGCCGCAGCCAGCGCACGCAGTTGAGGAACCCGTGGGCTGTCGCCAGCACGCGCTCGATACGCGGCCGCTCCAGGTTCACGATGTACAAGTCGTCCTCTGAGACGCACGCAAGCAACCGCCCGCGCAGCAGCTGAAGCGACGAGATCCACTTGGGCGCGACCTTGAGCTCACGCTTCGTGACAGCGCTGCCGACACTGGAGCTCGCGCTCGCCAGATTCGAGTATATGAGCAGGCGCCCGTCTCCCGTCGAGCACACGAGGAAGCCTAGCGACGGATGCAGCGCCATTGAGTACACGGGCGACTGCACTGAGTCGAGGCAGCCGAGGTGCTGCAGCGAGTGCGTTTCGAACCACTGGATCGTCCCGTCGTTGGAGCAGCTGAAGATCAAGTCGTCGGCGCTGTCGGTGGTTGTGCTGCCGGACAACAGGCACTGCACAGTCGCCTTGTGGATGCGGAAGGACTTGAGGGAGCCGACCCGACAGGGCCTAGTTCGATCCGCAGCCGTGAGCGGCGTGGTGCTCATCGAACCAGCGAAGTCCCAGAAGCAGACGCTGGCGTCCGCCGACCCGGAACAGAAGATCCCACCAACATGCGGCGGTAGCACCAGCAAACACGTCACGCGCGAGGCATGGGCCTCAAACACCGCGACGCAGTGTCCTCGCTCGACGTCCCAGAGCCGCAGGCTCGCATCGTCCGAACAACTGATCGCCAAGTGTTGCGAACCACGGTCACGGAGCAGCACCACACGAGTGACGTGGCCGCTGTGGCCTTCAAGCGCGTGGACGAAGCGGAATCCGTGGCTACTCTGGTACACGCGCAGCGTCTTGTCGTGCGAGCCCGAGACGAGCCAGTTGGGCGACAAGTCGACCGTCGAGACGGCGTCGTCATGGCCGTAGAGCGTGTACAGGCACTCGAACGTCGCGCGCGACCAGACTTTCACGGAGCCATCGATCGAGCAAGACACGATGAAGTTGTCGTCGTCCACGAGTACCACGCCCACGCTGGACGTGTGGCCCACGAGGTTGGTCGGTTGAGCACGCTCCACCATGGGCGCAGAGAGGTGGACGCGGTCTTCTGCGACGATGGCGGCATGTAGCGGTCGCAAGTGGCCACGAGCGTGGGAAGCACCATTGCGAGAATGACTACTTCGTGAGCCACGACGCGATCGAGTCGGAGCGGGAATTGTGGGTGGTGGGGTGGCTGATGGAGGGATCGCTGGGCTACGGCACGGTACGAGCACTCGGTTAGTTGAAGAAGGCAGAAGCAAAACTCAAACACCACCGCACTGTGCGTCTTACGTGTCGAAGAATGCTTCGAGTGGTCGCAGCAGTGATCGTGCGCCACTATATGGGCGCGACGTTCCACTGGCCGTGTCGCCTCGAGAGCGATTGTGACTGGATCCCGACGACGACGAGAACGACTGCCAGTCGTGGCCTGCGGGTAGAACAACGTTATTGTCTTGCTCATCAAATGCGCCTTCACCCATGGCGTCACGCTCCGGTCTCTCGACATCCTTTACAGATTCGTGAAAAGTATCGCTCTCGGCGGACTGCCGCTTCGACAGCCGCCTCGTCAAGCGCCGCACGCGCTGTGTCGCGCCGTCGGCGATGGCGAAGACGGTCTCGGCGACCGACGAGCTTACCGCTTTGGCAGCCACGTGGTCGCCACCAGTAGTTGCATGCGCGTCCAGTTTCCGGGAGTTTGCAGTGCGTGGCGACTGGATGGATAGTGTCTTGCCGGCGTCACGGGCCTTCGGGTTGTGGTCTCTGATCTCCTGTCGACCGCCGGATGCCCGGAACTCTGGCAGCGAGACTGGCGCGCCACGACGCGGAGACCCGCGCGTCGTCCGGGATGTGTGGGATCCAGCTGTATCACTCGGCGATGCCATTGCACGGGGGCTCGTGGCAGCGGTCGTGGCGGTGGCACCGCCGTGGCGCGCGCACGTGCAGTGCCGCGGGTGCCACGCCTTGGTGTTGGTGCGCGGGCTGGGCGCCGGCGCTGGCGCGACGCCGAACCACATGCTGGCGCCACACTCACGCAGCGGCTCGCAGTCGATCTATGAACCAATCTCGATGGCCGAAGAAAGCGGCCGTCACATCAAGCGACGGCGACAGCGATTACTAAGGTCGGGGGTCGTTGACGTCGGGTGGCTCTTCAGCGACGTTGATGGTCACCAAGTTTAGAAATGGGTTCATCCGAGTAGCCACATGAGTATACAGGATGTATACCTCCATTAGGTACACTCGCACTTAACCAGATCAAAACCGAACTTACTAGACGCGCTTTCAGCAAACCCAAACGCCCAAGTCCAAGGGCACCGTGAACACCACCGCGCAATATGGCGGACGAAGGTGAGTTTTGTGCCCGCGGGGCTCTCCCGGCAGCGCCTGAGATGGGGAGCGCTGAATGATGGTACTGATGGGTCTCGTCTGCTCTGTAGATGTGGTGATCCGCCGGCGCCTGCTCACGCGCACGAGCACGCTCGGCAAGAGCGGCCTTAAGAAGTGCGCCGAGAGCGTGCTCGGGCTCTTCGACGCGCTCGCGGAGGACGGCGTGGACGGCGAGCTCTGGTGCGCTATAAGATCCTCAGTGGTCTCAATTAATCAGACAATGTGCTGACGGCGGCGTGGTGTTCTGCTGGCTGCAGCAAGCAGGAGGTCGAGTCGCTGCTGTGGGAGATGGAGCAGCTCGAGTTCGAGGCCAACAAGGTCGACATCCTGAGCTACACGTCCGAGCGCGAGCTGGACGCGTACGACACGCTTAACAAGGAAATCGGTGCGTGCAGATATACCCATTGACCGTGTGTAAACAGAGCGCTGACGATTCCGGCTCCACGGTGTAGATGCGTCGATCTCCAAGGTGTCGCAGGAGATTGAGGAGCTCCACACCAAGGTGCAGGTGGAGAAGACCATCCGCGCGTACAAGGAGGAGTACGAGTCCATTTCGCGCGTCATCAACGAGCTGCCGTCGCGGCGGGAACTGGCCGCGTACGTATTTCGCGTTCCATCCAAGTGAGGGGGTGAGGAAGGTGACTAACGACGTGCGGCTATCGCCAAACAGGCAGCTGGCCGTGGAAGAGAAGCGCCTGAGCGAGGCGCAGAGCGCGCTGACGTCGGTGGACGACAAGCTCGACTTGCGTATCAAGCAGTTTGCGCTACTGATGACCACGATCCAGAACCTGAAGGCGACGCTGGACGAGGACGTCGCGATGGAAGAGGAGGAGGACGAGCGCGCCAAGCGCGGCGAGCAGGACGACGAAGACATGGACGACGCCACACGCAGTGTGACCAACGGGAGCGTCGAGGATGGACCAGACGACGGTGCGTAGGATGTTCAACGGGACTTGTGTGTGAACGTGTCATCCAACTCAACGTGCTATGCGTGTATGGCTTCAGAGGACATGCCGACGCGCCGGACGCCTTCGTCTCCGTAGACCCTCGCTATGCTGTGCTGAAAAAGCAAATCTAGTCGTTCACTTTCATTCCCTTGACTGTGCTCAGCGTTATCGACTGTCAATTCTGTCTGCCTGGCCGGCAGATATGCTCATATTCAACGCCGTCCAGTGCGTCATCCGAGAAGCGTCACACACTGTGTGAAACCACGACACATCCACACTACGTGCGGACCGTCGGGTGCCAGACTCGACGCGAAGACTTTTCCGACCGGTGCATACTCTCAGCTTTCCGATGAGAGAATTGATGGTGTGTTCGCATGTTTAAAACATTTGCACAACTCACGCCTCCCACTCATCTTTCAAGATGGCGCCGAAGGAGGAAGCCAAGGTCGAACAAGACGAAGAACAGCGTGATGTGGATGAACTGGCGCCTAGTTTTTCGGAGATGATGCGCGATGGAGAAGCTACCAGTGCGATCGATATCGGGGACTGGACTGCCCGTCTCGACGATGTTTGAAGGCAAATAGAGAAGAATACCTCTACGATCAGATCATGCAGCTCTCGGTTCACGTAGAAGAGGAGCCGCTCGTGATATTTGGTTGGCGGAAGGTGACAGAGTTCGTGCGGGCGATTCAGACGGCTCGGGCGCAAGCGGGGGCGCCAGGAGGTGTGCCACTTCCACCTGATCCACTTGGCTTACCTGCCGCAGTGAGTGCAGAATTTTAAGGAAGCCGTACTCGAGTATGCACGGATCCCAGACGCTCCGGATCGTCTTGGCATCACGTGTCTTCCCTGCTCGTTGGGGCAGTTTGGGCAAGTGGCGTGAATGCTGGCCAGTTTGGACTTGGACCCATGGACCAAGCGCATTATCGCCATTGGAGTGCCAAACTCGCTACCGATCGCTGGAGTCTACGTGCCCCAACCTAGTTCGAATACTCTGGAGAGAATCACACCGCAGTCTCCGAATAGCTTGTGGGGGGAGAAGGAATCCGAAGGTTCCACCCAATTCCCGTCTCATTCCAAAGGGAAGAACAAGAGCGCGGCGAGCTGGACGACGAAGACAGTCCATTTTTTCTGCACTAGCGCTTATCGACCGCATCCTCATCCGCCAGGCGGCAGATATCTTCATACTCGACGCGGTCCAGCACGTCGCCCCTGAAACATCAAACACGCTGTAAGTCCACGTGCACTATCTCACGGTCACACGACAACATTTACGTCCGTACCTTCGGCTCCCAGACTCGACGCGAAGGCTCACACAAAACTTGTCCACGTCAATCGAAAGCAGCTTGGCGACGGCGCCGCGTCCAGTGCCGTTGACAATCTTGACGCGTCGCCCAACCTTCGGGATGACGGTCTCCAGGTCGTCCTGGTCCAGTTGCAGCACGTCGCCCGAGTCGAGCATCTCCACGTTCGCGCCGAAGCGGTCCTTCACGCCCACCACCTCTCCCTTGAGCTTGTAGTACTTGCCGTCGGCCACTTTCTTGTTGAGCACCTTGACGATAATGCCCTTGGTGAGCCAGTGCTCGAGCCGCGGCTCGGGCTCGAGCTGCTCCCGACGCCGCTTGTTGTCGTGGTCTCTGGCTTTGCGGGTCTCGAACTCTTCTGTGAGCGCATCGATCTGCCGCCGCTTGGACGAGCGGTGCGAGTCGTCGTCGGCGGTGGCGGCGCCATCGCCACTCGCAAACAAACTCGCGACGCTTCGCGTGGGCGCCTTCTGCGTTGCCGCATCTTTCGCAGCGCCCGCCAGCGAGAGCGTGATCTTCTCGTCACCGTCGCGGCGCTGCATCTTCGTAGGCCGCAGCGCGTCGTCGTCTTTGTCATCGCCGCGCTCCTGCTGCGCGAGCTTGAGCTGCCGCTCGATGAACAGGCGGTTGCGCTCCTCGTGGTCCAGGTCCGCCTTCTTCTTCTTCTCGAGCTCCTCCTGGCGCGCGAGCGTGCGCGGGTCGCGGTCGATATACTGCATGAACCAGCCCTTTTCGGTTTCGTCCACCACGCACTTGCCCGTGCGGCCGAGGTACTGCACGAAGCTGCCGAGCGTGGTCCACTGCGTGGCGTTCATGTGGATGTGGAGCTTGTCGGCGATGTACTCGTTGTACACGACGTTCGCGGCCATGCGCTTGGTACCGTGGCGGCGCCGCAAATTCTCCAAAAACGTGCGCTCGAACTCGTCGCTGTACTCACTGAGGAACTTGTCCGGGTTGTTGGCCACGATGAGCATCTGCCGCTGGTGGCTCTCGCTCGTCGTGTGGCACTTGAAGCCGTTCTCGTCGCGGCACTGCTTCTGGCAAACCTGGCAGAACCACCGCAGCTTCTGCAGGCCCTTGGCCTTCATGCGGTTGCCGATCGCCTTGGCCGTGAGGAAGTCCGCCTTGCCCATCGTTCAGCTGCTTGGTGTCGGGGGAAATGAGGAAAATGGGCAAATAGTGTTTGTTAGGTTAGCTGCTCGAGAGAAATGTATCAAAACCGTGTTTGAAATGTTATGTTACATGATGTACTGATTTTAGGCGGCACGGGGCTTGGCCAAGAGCGCGCCGATCACGCGCGTCTTGAGCTCGTCGAGGGACTTGGAGCTCGTGTCGCTCCTTGCGTGGAGCAGCACGTTCGGCTGCTGCCGCCACAGCATCAGATGGTTCTGGAGGTCTTGCAGCATCTGCGGCGGGAGTGGGTACAGATTGGGGAGGAAACGGAGCTCGGGCTGCGACTGGGAACATCATCACAAAAAAAATGTAAACGACGCCAGCTCAAGCTAAGACACCACACCGAAACCACAGAACGCACCTTTTGCTCCGAGAAGAAGTACGACCCCACAAGCGCGTTGGAGGCGTCGAAGGCCGGGAACCCGCAGCTGTGGAAGTCGACGCTGGCTATGGACATGACGGCGCTCTCGCTCACTTGGATCTTCGCATCGTCCGCCATGACTGCGGCGAGCGACGTGACGGCCGTTCGGACATCCTCGCCTGCGCTAGGGGGCCGCTCGGAGGTACCGCCGGGTAAAAAGTCGCTCAAGCTGACTTTGCTGAGAGACCGCAACAGGCTCACGTCGCCAGTGAGTTCGGCCTCTTGTTCTTGCAAAAATGCCGCCGTGTCGGGTGATAACCCCTTCACATTCGAGAGGAGCGACGACAGATTGAGCGATAACTGACTTCCTTGAGGTGGAGTTGCAAACGACCAGCCGCCGCCTGCACTTAGCAGCGAATTCATCGATGCGTCGCTCATTTTATGCTCGTTGCTGCCCACCTTCGCAAACGGATCGACATCAGGCGGTTGCTTGGCGCCCGCTTCCAGACTGACACAACACCACGCACCACTTCACGATCAGTACCAACTCGTGTGTTCGAAGCAAGGAACGAGCATACCTGAACATGATCTTCGACAGACTGGAGTACCCTTCCCAGGATCCAAGATTGAGGTTCTTCGCCAACATATCCACCGAAGTTGAACCGAATCCCGTGGAGGGCAATGCCGCATCGCTCCTCAGGTTTGATTCCACCTTCGGGTGCGCTGGTCGGCCGATTGAAGGCCGTGCTGGGGCTGCCACGGATGCTCCGTTCTCGTGGTGGCCGTTGATAACGTCACCAAAGGACATTTTGTCTCGCTTCTCGGTAACCTCAGTCTCTGGAGGGTCGTCGAGTGATCCTACACAAACGCACGTTAGATGTGGGCACACATACAATCAAATTCACCTGAAACGCGCGGGTGTACCTGTTTGTTCCAGCAGGAGGGCGAGGTCGCAGTCGGAACGATGGCGGGGTCTGGATCCGTACGTGGCATGGCAAGACGGGCATTGATAGTACGCAACGTCGGCGTCCTGTGGTGCCTCCACGCGATTCTGCCATTGCAAGCGGTGCATAAAGTTGAACGCTGCGTTTGCCCAGAGGCAAAGACCTTGGCTAGGGTTTCGGAATCGAACGATCTCAGATCCCCACTGATCTTCGTCCGCCATTCCATCACCCAATCCTCCGAATTCCGGCGGGGACTCTGCTTCCGCGCGTGGTCGATGCGTCGGTGTGTTGAAGGCACTCGAGTTGGGGCTATCTCCCTCGCGGAACGATTTGCTTGGAGAATCGACGTGTTTGGTCTTCTTGAGTTTCGCCACGGCCTTGTTTTCCGCCTCGTCCGTGTCCGACTTGACGGGGCGTTTGTTCTATAAATCATAGAGCAGATCTCATGAGAAGCGTGCGGCGACGTCATTAACCGAAAAGTCCTGTCTTACCTTCTTGGAGAGCACAAGCACCGGCCCACTAATCACGCCGGCCACACCAGCGCCTAGCTGCTTCAACGGGCACGCTGGAAGCGAGATCTGAATCCGGAATCGCTGATAACCACACAAATACGACCACCGTAAATCGATACGCTGTGAAGATAATCGTCCGCCACCAACCCTGCTCAACACGCACCTGGTTCTGATGGTTCTTGGACACCTCCATGATGCGAATCGCGAGCGTGCTCTGGTCGTCTTTGTTGAGGCAGAGCCCGGACGCGACGCGCAGAATGTTCTGGTTCTCGACGAGCTTGCCGCTCTCGTAGAGCAGCTGCACGTTCAGGTGGCGCTGGTCCGCGCAGGCCGCGCAGCCCCTTGAAACGCGCCGCACGACCAGATCAAACGTGGCCTTGCGCCCGAACTGGTCCTTGTACCACGCGTCCGGCGGCTGCTGCGCGATCTCCAGCAAGCTGTGCGTGGCGCCGTGCGGGTCATTTGCCGGTGCCGGCGCCGTCGCCTGCGGCGGTGGCAGCACAAACTGGTGCGCGAGATGCGCGTGGAGCGGCGCGTGGCGCGGCGGCGTGCCGACGGCCCCGTGGCTCGCGAGCGCGACGCGCGCCGACGCGATTGGCAGCATGCTTAGGCGGATGAGGGGGGCTACGGGATGCTGGTCAGTCGCAGAGACCGACGGTTCTTGTTCTCGCTCGCTCTCTCTCTTGGCTGTCACCGCCGACGTTCGCGGTGGGTTGATTTCCGCTGACTTCAATATGCCGCAAAGCACACGCCGGGCGGTTGCGCTTCCTTCTCTCGCGCTCTCGCGCAGTTGCCCTTGCGAAGGAAAAAAAGCCCGCGAAGCGAGAAGGGAGGGGAAAGAACACCCTGGGTTTCTACCGCTAAGTGCAACTTTTCCCGAAACGCCCTCCGGTTACCGACGACGAGATCCGGTCTCAGAGGTGATCCCCGAGAGTGATGGTCCTTCCCAGTATAAGGGGGGGGGGGGGG
>JAADWV010000852.1:0-11672 GCA_023336295.1 Pythium folliculosum
CCCCCCCCCCCCCCGCACGACTGTGACCTCCAGTTTGGATAATCTGCAGGCAGATTATCCAACCTATCCGATACCTGAGGTTGGTCTCTTCCTCTGTTGCCGCGGAAACCCTCCCAAACTGCGTGGGCGGGGAAACCGGAGGAAGAGGTCACACACAGAAAACAGAGGACACCGAGGACACAGTGTGTCCTCTGTTTTCTGCTCTCTCCACCCAAGATGGGCGGTTGGGACCCAGACCCAACTTCGGTCGCAGCGGTTGGGTGGAGAGAGTTAGGTACCGCTGGCCGCGCTGAACGTGCAGGATTGTGAACCCACGAATCGGCAGCCGTTGGCTCGAGTGCCTGTGCTGACTGGGTGGAGCTGTGGTGATACTGTACGTATGAAGTGGTCAATGACTCAGATCCGTGCAACACGAGCACACTGTCACGACCTTGAAAATGGCGCCGGCGACGTAGATCAAATCGCCGGCAAATGTCCGCCTGTTGTAAATCCGATACAAAAATGGGAGGGCACCACATGGTTATCGCGTTAGGGTTAAAAGCGAATAGGGCAAGGGTAGTGGCCTATTTTCAACCAATGGAGAGTGTGGTGAACATTTCCGCATGAAGAGGCAAATGACCGGGATTTGGAAAGCTTGGACGAAATTCACAATATGTGCTCAAACTAGATAAAACACTATAGTCACTTCATACGATACATTCAACCAATAATCGATGTGTATCAGCTTCCATAACGTTTCACGATTCGTTTCGACAGTGTTATATCGACGGATCATTGTGACAAGTTGACTCTGGCCTTGACCAAGGCGCCAGGTCGCACTGGATGCGAGTAAGTTTCTTATGGAGGAGCTGCTGTCGCTCCTGCTCCACCTGACTATGAGCACGAGACCTCCGCGAGGCACTTGTTCTCCCAGCGGTGCTTGAAGTAAGTTACTGGTTGAGCCAGCGCCCAGCGTCGCGGATCGCGAGCCGCTCGCTCTGCTGGGCCTCCGGGAGCGACGGGAACAGGTCCGTGGCCATGCGCGGGTCGGCGTCCGCGTGTTGGAGCATGACACCTTCCGAGACCGAGTCGTGCACAAACCGCTGCGAGCCGCGCACAACCGACTTGCGCTTGAGCGGGTTATTGCTCCAGATGTAGTGTGGTTTGAGCGAGCGGCCGACGCCCGTCTGCATGAAGCCGTCGGCCGGCACGCCCGTGATGTCGGCGAGCGTGTTGAGCAGGTCGTAGTGCTCCACGGGGTCGTTGATCGCGAGCCCCGCGGAACTGCCGAGGCGGCCTTCGGCCACGATCACCATTGCCACGCGCGTGATCGAGACCTGGTCCGTGTACGTGGCCGCCAAGCCGTGCTCGGGGCTCGCGCCGTGGTCGCCTGTGACGACGACGATCGTGGCCTTGAGCACGCCCTCGGCCTCCATGCGGTCCATGCACTTGCCCAATTCGAGGTCCGTGAAGAAGCGCAGGCGGTGGTAGTCGCGCATGAGTGGCTTGTCGTACGACTCCTCGTAGAGCCTCGAGAAGTCGGGCACCGGGTAGTCATCGAACCACTTGGACGATTGGTCCCACGTGCCGTGGCTCGAGATCGCGTAGTGGTTGAGGAACAGCGGCTTCTTGGGCTGTCCGCTCGCGACCCGGGCGGCCTGCTCGCGGGTCTTGTTGGTCATGAGATTGCCCAGCACCTCGAACGAGATATCGTCGTGGACACCCCTGTGTATGCTGCGTCGGGCTTCGTTCCATTGGCCGGCGATGATGTGGAGATCATTCATGCCCAGCACCTGGATGTCCGCCTCGCCCAGCACGGTGTCGTACCCGTGGCTGCTCACGAACGAGTCCCACTGGTCGTGCCGCACCGTAGCCCTTCTGCTTGAACAGTTGCGGCATCCCGGAGATCTTGACGTCTGTGCTACCGCTAGTCATGCCCGTCTTGGCCGGCGAGTCGTAGGGGCGCTGGCCGAAATTGATGCTCTCCACGGAGCGACTGGTTTGCAGACTCGACCAGGCATTCGTGAAGCCGACGCCGCGCTTGGCGTAGCGGTCAAAGTTGGGCGTGATGGTCACGTTGTTGTTCTTGAGCGGCGCGCCGCCCTACGGCCGAGCCTAGGACGCTACAAATAGGTCTCCTCGCCCCATGCGACACTCATCCTTTCAGTTTCATGGCGTTGAGTCGGCTAGCGAGGCTGACCAATCTGATACACATCCACGCCAACGGCACCGCACCCAGTCGAATGGACGCTCCCCGCCTCCCTCAGGATGCCAACTGTGTCGCCCAGAGCCTCACCAGCCACCGGTCCATCTCGTGCATTCGTGGTCTTTGTGGACCACGGCTACGCGCTCAGTTTGCTCACTGCGATGCGTAGTCGTCAGTTGTAATGGATTCATGTACTTCGCGGTGCAATGTCCACAGACCGCTTCGACAGGCCGAGTTTAGCTGGACACCAGGGGGCAAATACTTAAAACTGGCTTCGCGAAATAACGATACAGATGCGAGATAATAAGATGCGGGTGCCAATGCACAAGGCGCGAAATAGCTGCGTGTTTGTGTGGACCCAACGGATCGCAGTCGCGTTCCCGTCGGGTCGCACACCATCGTCGGGTAACAAAAATCGCTGCAAAGAAGAAAAATCAAGGGGGGAGGCTAGTCCGCCCATAATTACTACAATAAGATCCGGACTTTCTGAGTGGTACAGGCGCGCGAGGCGCAATCAACAGGTCATGCGGAGCCATGCATCGGTGGCAGAAGCTATTCTCGTTCGAAGGTCTTTGACCGGAGGACACGGACTACTTATACGCATCATGATCCCACACGACATGGACACTAACGCGGAGCAGCCCCGACCTGACTTCAGGACCTGAGACGGCCAGGGCTTTACAGGGATTCCTGAGACAGAGACAACCAAGTTGAAGTCAAAGAGACGGGACACTATCAGTTCAGTCAGCATGTACTCCTACAAGATATATCAAGGTATCGTCCGGATACGCTTCATTGTGTATACCGAGTATACCATTTTTCAGCCATTTTCAACCATTTTCAGCCTGTTCTCAGGAGTGGGATGATTGGCAAGCATGAGGCAAGGCAAACGGTATACACATTGAGACATGAACAGGGCCAAAAGTGTATACTTCAAAGTAGTTTCTGATATACATAACGAAGCTTAGCAGCCTCCAGCCATTGTGACTTCATAATGATTCGAAACGCTTCACAAACTCCGGAATTATCTGCGTATACGGCGGTGCCTACGCAGCCGAAGTGCACACTTCACGCAGTCTAGAACAGCTCTTCCGCAGCCGGAGAGGACAACGTCGGAGGGCCAAACCAAATTTGACATTGAACTAAAATCAATATATACCCATTCTATGCGGACGAAAACAATAATATAAAACATTTTGTGGTCAAATTCTATACACTACTATACATTTCTTGTGCAAGACTATACACTCCATTCCCTTCAAATCCGTCTAGCACGAAAACGGCTTTTTCTGGATACTTCTCCCAAGAGACGTTTTTTACCCGGAAAATGCTGATTATGCTCGCCCCTCCCCACCCTGTCACCATGAGTGTAGGTCTCGCGAGCTGACCTTGAAGCCACGCCGCCACAAGTGAGACCGTCGCCTCCAGCACCACCAGCGCTCCCCCGAGTGCGGAACATGTAATAGGTGCCCGCCCTCCACGCCATGCCACGCCACGTTGGGACGAGGGACCGGGAGACAGGAGCCTCCCCTCCTCGGTGCGTCCACCGTGGCGCGCCCATGGCACCTGGGGGGCCCCCAGTGCCATGGCCATCGCATTGCCCGCGTGCGTCGTGCCCCAACTGCCATTCCGCATCTTGCCAGTGTCGCCTCAAGCGCCTTCTGCTCCACCGCTCTCTACTCCACCACCAACTGCCATGGGCCCCCAAGTCTTCAAGCGCGCGCCGCCGCCGCCGCCCACGATCCAGCGCTTCGCCGTGCGGTCGCCCGCCGAGGCCAACGCGCCGCGCGCGCGCCGCGAGCTGAACGCGCTGCGCGCGCTCGGCGCCGTGCTGGACCAGCGCGCGTGGTGGGCCAAGTGGACCAAGCGCCCGGCCGTGCAGCGCGAGTGGCTGCGCGAGATCGAGCGCGCGCTCGTGCGCGCCAACGTCGCGCAGGTGCTGGCCGTGTGGCCGCGCGACGGCGCGCTCGGCGAGACCCACGCGCTGCGCCAGCGCGCGCGCGCGCTCGCGGCGCAGACCAACCAGCGCAAGAAGAAGAGCGGCATCGAGGAGCTGCTGGTGCACGTGCTGTTCCCCGCGCTGCCTGACGAAGACGCCTTCAACGAGGGCGGGCGTGACGAGGACGAGGACGAGGACGAGGACGACGATAGCGAAGACGAAAGCGACGACGACGAGGCCGACGAGGGGGAAGACGACTCGGAGGACGAGACGGCGCTGGACGAAGACGGGAACGCTGTTTCGTTCGACGCCGCGGTCCAGCAGGCGAAGAAGACGCACGGAATCGGAGAAGACGAGGCCCAGGATGTCGTGATGGACGACGATGCAGAGGACGAGGACGAGGACGACGATGCGGAAGACGCTCTGGACGCCCACAAGGACAAGGATCCGTTCGGCCAGATCGCGTGGTTTGTGACCATGTGCGCTGTGCGCGAGCAGCTCCTCGCGCTCGCGCCCGGCGACTGGACCGACGCCGCCGTCTCAACGATCATCGACGCGGCGTCCGAGCGCGCCAGCGAGCAGGTCGTGGAGCGCGCGTGCTCGCTCATCCTCGCAGTCGTGGGTGGTGAGGCAACGTGCTCGCTGGAGACCGTGAAAGCGCACGTGCCCGAGGAGACGCGCGAGCACGTGCTCCGCATTCTGCTGCTCCATTTCAACGCCATCCGCGAAGTGCTCGAGACGACCAAGGACGACCTCACACGCGTGCTCGACGTCGTGGTCAAACGGCTCGCGCTGCCCGCCAAGGACGAGATGGAGGGCGTCGCTGCGTCGCCCGCACTTCGCACGCCCGGCCCCGTCCCGCACTCGTGGATGAGCGACAATACGGTGCCCGCCGAGCTCAAGGCGGCGTTTCTCAAGGAGATCGCAGCGCTGGGCGCTGCCCAGGAAGGAGAGCAAGATGTGGTCGACCAGGTGCTTCACCTCATCGACCCGTCGCTGTGCTGCGGCGTGGTCGGCCAGACCGCGCGCCTCCCGCCGAGCGCGGCCAAGCGCGTGTACGGCAGCGCGGCCGAGCACTTCCGCGCGGTCCTGTTCGCGCCCGCGAAGAGCAAGCTTGCCGGGCCGAAGAACAAGTCGAGCAAATTCCAGTGGCTGCCCTGCGAAGTCGACGTGGACGAGCAGGAAGAAGGGGGTAACGCGTCCATCCTTACCTATATCAACAACCTCCACCCGGAGACGCACGGCGGTCTATACCGGTCCATCGAGCAGATCTTCACGCGGTTCGTGCCGCTCTTCGAGACCGTGCTTTCCTCGCTAGACGACCAGGCGCAGAATCGCGCTGTGAAGGCGCTGTACGACTTCAACGACGCTGCCACGCTACCGTGCGCGCCAAGCCTCGTGCCACCCGGGCTCTTTGAGACGAGCAAGCCACAGTTGGCGTTGAAGGGCACGCGCTGCCAGGTGATCGTCAAGGTCGCCGAGATCCAACTGACGCCCAAGCGCCCGAGCTACACCGGCGACGTGTGGCACATCGAAGGTTCCGAGGCCGAGCGGATCATCGCCACGGGCGTGTACTACTACGGCAGCGACAACGTCAGTGAGTCCAAGCTCGCGTTCCGGACGTTCGTGGCCACGCCCGAGGACGAGCAAGGCGACAGCGTCGGTGTGGGCCTCACCTACGGTGTGCATAGCCAGGAACTCCCTGTCCAGTACACTGGTGGTGTCACGGCGCTCGAAGACCGATGCGTCGTGCTCCCCAACATCTATCAGAACAAGCTCGAGCCGCTTGCCCTCGTGGACCCGACCAAGCCCGGGTCCTGCAAGATGCTCACGTTCTTCCTCGTGGACCCGACGGACGCGCCGATCCCGTCGACCGCCGTCGTGCCGCCTCAGCAGCAGGCGTGGATCGATCTCGCGAGCGAACCCCAGATGAAGCGCCTGCGCCTCACTGATAGAACGCAGACCACATCGACCCCGCTCGAGGATACGACGCGCGAAGGACTCGCGCTCGAGCAGGCCAAGGCGAGCCGTCTCGAACTGACGCGCGAACGCCGCTCGCCAGCGGATGAGGCTGGTTGCGACGTTGCGGACGGCTTCTTCTCGCTCACTGCCTGCTAAGAGGAGCGCCCGAGAGACGTAGGTAGTCTACGAAACTAGGAAACCGATACGTTTCAATTGTATGCTCAACACTGGGGTTGCATGTGTATTTGGAGCCGAGTGTCCTCCAGCACCTCCTGCGCCTACCTCGCCTCACCCGCTTTCTTCTCGCTTTGCAAATCTACGATCACTGTCACGCAGTCGAACCTTCCACTATTCAGATGCTCCACATCCACACCGTGGCAGGTCCATATTGACTCGCTCAAATACCGGTTTGTCATACCGGTTTTATGTGGACCGTCTTGCGTGTCCCGCGTTCATCATCATGGGCCGGCCACATCCGAAAGGTTCAGCTGCCATGGCTGCCATGGCAGCGCCATCGCCGCCGACGCTGCGGCTCTCGGCCGCGCGCGTCGATTCGCTCGACGTCGTGGGCGTCACCGTCTCGGCCGCCGCACGGGGCGACTGGCTCGGCGTCTTCTGCCTCGACGCGTTCGACGCCCGCGACGAGGATGGCACTGCCAGCGAAAGTGCCATCGCGCGTGCCATCGCTGCCAGTGACGACTTTCTCGACCGCCGCGACGTGCGCGGTGCTGGCAGCGATGAAGAGATTCTGTCGTTCGGTCCGCTGGTCAACATGCGCTGCGCGGCGCTGGCGTTCCAGCTGCGCGCGGGCGACGGCGCGGTGCGCGCCACGGCGCCGCGCGTCCTGCGCTTCCGACAGGGCCCCGCCGAGCCGACGCAGCGCCGGCTCGCGGTTACCACGTCACCCCATGAGATGCGCGTGGCGTGGACCAGCGCCAACGTGACGCGCCGCGCGTGCGGTACGGCGCGTCCGCGGCGGCGCTGGACCGCGAGGCGCGCGCCGGCGCGTTCTCCTACGACGCCGACGACATGTGCGCGGCCCCGGCGACCGAGCGCGGCGCGCGGTTCTTCCGCGACCCCGGAGTGATCTACGACGCGACCATGGTCGGGCTCGAGCCCGGGAGGACGTACTTCTACCAGGTGGGCAGCGACGACGCGGAAGGCGCCTGGAGCGACGTGCGCGCGTTCCAAGTGCCGCCGCGCGCCGGCTCGGGCACCGACGCGCCGCTGAGCCTGTTCGTGCTGGGCGACCTCATGGACCCGACCGACGCCACGCGCGACTTCCGCGTACCGGGCACGTGCGGCACGACCATGGAGCTGATCGAGCACGACCTCGTGAGCTCAGGGTCTCAGTACGCGGCGCTGGTCCACGTCGGCGACCTGAGCTACGCGGCCGGGCGCACGTACGTGTGGGACCACTTTGGCGCGCTCATCGAGCCCGTGGCGTCGCGGATCCCGTACATGGTGGGCATCGGCAACCACGACTTTGGGTACTTGGAAGGCCGCGCGCTCGCGGATCCGGAGAAACAGCAGCAGCGCGCGCCACCGCACGCCGTGTTCGACAAGGACGAGACCAAGGGCTTCGACTCGCACGGCGAGTGCGGCGTGCCGTCCGAGGCGCGCTTCCGCATGCCCGCGAACGGCCGCTCGCTCTACTGGTACAGCTTCGAGATCGGGCTCACGCACCACACGGTGCTCAGCGGCGAGCACGACTTCTCCGAGGGCGCGCCCATGCGCGAGTGGCTGCTCCAGGACCTCGCCAGCGTCGATCGCGCCAAGACGCCCTGGCTGTTTGTCCACCTCCACCGCCCGCTCTACTGCTCGGTCGCGTTCGGCGGCGACTTTACGCGGTCGTTGCTTCTGCGCGACGAGCTCGAGCGCGTGTTCGCGGCGTTCCGCGTCGACGTGGTCTTCTCGGGCCACTACCACTCGTACGAGCGCACGTGCCCCGTGTACGACGACACGTGCCACTACGGCCCACGCGGCGAAGCGCGCGCGCCCGTGCACATCATGGTCGGCTCGGGCGGCGCCAACGTCGACACGTTCGGCCACTACGGCTTCGTGAGCTGGTCCGAGTCGGCCAAGCTCGCGCACGGCTACGGGCGGCTCCACGTGTTCAACGCGAGCCACGCGCGCTTCGAGTTTGTCGAGAACGCCGAGCGCGACGTGACCGACGCCATGTGGATCGTGTCCGACCACCAGTGGTCGGTCCACGACAACTGGCGCTGGCGCCGCGTCGTGCTCCACCCGACGCTGCCGTTCCTGATCACCACGGCGGTCGTGACCTTTGCGCTGGCGCTGTACTCGCTGCTGTGCCGCCGGCGAAGAGGCTGGCGCCGTGTGCGAGGCAGTGATCTTGATATCGAAGACGGCGATAAAGTGCGGTGAAACAAAACATAGATACCATAAAAGTTTCGCAACAATCGATGCCACGTACGAAGTACTTGGGGGAAGGGCGTGTCTGGACGGTCACTCACTGGAACTGGCTACAGGTTCGCCACCATCGCGGAGTTCTCGTGGGTTACGTGGTCTAGCACCGTCCAACAGGAGCTTCACAATCTATGTTTGCTTAGGCTTCTGATATGCCCAGCATGAAAGACGTCTCATTCGCTGGGTTTTGATGGCTGTCGATGTCCGCGCCGCGTGGGATTTGCGCAGATCAGCGTCGAGTGCTACTTACCCACGTTTCTCTCTACAACTCCTCGGTGGCCATGCCGGAGCTGAGCAGATGTGCTTTCATCGCCACGCTGGGTTTCGAGGACGCAGATCTTGATTGCAGCACCTCCAAGCAGGTTTTCCCGCTGTTGTGGATCGACGTGCGGCCCAAAGACAAAACAAGCTGTTCGTAGTTGAGCTGGATTCGCTGACTCACGGCAGCCAGCCACCGACGGTTCCATCGTGAACTGTAGCTTGGGGATCTCCGGGCGCGCGAACTCTGCGGCGTCCACCATCCAGTGCAGCGCCGTCAACACAACGCACTGGCACGGCAAGCCACTGGAACGCCTCGACGTAGGTTTTCTTGACGCGATCCAAACAACGGCGTCGTAGGCTTGCCCAGGAGTTGGAGCTACGTGCGCTTGTAGTGTACATATGGTGGCTGAGAGAGCTCTGTGAACCTTTGCTAGAACGCCTCGCGCACAGCGTTTTGCTTGAATAGCCAGTCGATTGTAGCGATGTCGCCGAGATCCCTCGTAACGTGAAACGTCTCAGCCACGAACGCGAGCGTCGGTCTTAACAAATAAAATCGAACTGAGATTCCAATGGTGTGGGGGGAAGAGCACTGTGAGCAATTTTCCTGATCTCAGAACGAGGAGAAACGTGCTGTATGTTGCCGTTGGTAAGAAGGCACTGACAAACAAAACGTCTGCCCCGTATTTCCGAAAATTCTGTCCTTCTAGGTAAGTTGTCTGCCTTGCTCGAGTGGCAAGATGCCCGCGCATGCGTGGGCATCCGTGGGTCGGCGTGGGTTCCAGCGAACACTGTGCGGAGGGCCGGACCAACCTCTTTCAGTGGAAACGAATGTGCTAGTTGACTCACGCGAAACCGTGGTGTCGCGCGACGTTGATGCCTCACAACACAACACGACCGGCGCCCGAGATTAAAGGTTTCATTCTGGACGTTTGAGAAGACTTTCCTGACTCATGTGGGTAACGTCAAAGCTAGCACTCGCCGCATGTGCGCCGGCAGATAACACGGTTGCTGCCGATCCCGTAGCGCTCCACGTAGCTTTCGTTCAGTGGTCAATATACTCGCTCGAAAGGCGAAGACGGTGCTGCGTTGACAGTGTGGGTATACACGTATTTTTCGAAAGTGAGAGCGAACTCTTCGTCTTTTGTTACGGGTTTCAGATGAGATCGAAACGAGCAGAGCTCCGATTCGAAGGCACAAGAGGATTGTACGATTGATTCATGGTCATGTGGCCGCACTTTCCTGTACACGTCGTTGCTCTCGGAAATGTTTTGAGACGAAGACCTCGAGAAGATATTGATATTTTGAGGCTGGTAAGTAGAAGTATAATACAAACAACACGACACATATCCGATTTCCATTAGATTCCAGCCCGTTAAGGAAAGCAGCCCAACTCCGCCAGACATTGAGATCGATAAGCTTTCATCGATGCAGTTCCACTTACCTCCCGTCACAAGTTCGTTCGTAGCGGCATCCAAATAGCGAGCCATTTAGCTGCCTTGTGCTGAAAAAAAAAACCAAGTTTGTGCCACAAGCTTTTTCTGGTGTCCGATACGTGAGCACATTTTGTCAGTAGGTAAATGCGACTAGAGAAGCTGCGTGGACGCTTATCGGCACATTCGCTCTCTCGTGGAGATCGTGATGCTTTTTGGACCGGTGTCGATGCAGTTCGAGTTTATGAGGCGGAATCAGGGGCTCCTTGAACCTAAATGAAAACAATCTGTGAAGATATGGAGATATCAACAGTGCTGCCAGCCAGCAATAATATACTGCGCGGAGGACTCACCTCCCAGTGTTGGCTCCTGAGGACGCTGTCAAAAGCAGGTATCTTCAGGCGAATGGCTTCTTCGACAGCAGAGCAAAATCGGCAAAAACGTCAGACATAGCCAGTAAGCAGTCACCGATAGCTTCTCCTCGACGTAAGATGTGCTGCGGGCTCAATTTCTCTCCGACAGGATCGCGTCGCGCCGTCGCTGTGAGCAAGAATGTGGAATTTGGGCGTCGCGGAGCTAGATATACAATGTGGGGTCATATTAAGATTTGATGTGCTGGCAGCCTCTTCTCTACGAGACTTCAGCCCTGTCATACCTGCCACGAGAGCGCCTCGGTCTTCTCAACAGGCACGACGTTCCAGAACTGCTCGCCGAGCCGGTGGCGAACACGCCGTGTGTGGTCGCAGGCCGCGCTCTCAGGCTGCTCCAGCCTGGACATCGTTGCCTCAATGTAGCTCTGTTCGCCCAGGAACTGCTCGAACGTCTCCGGCTGCCTGGCCAGTATGCGCTGCTCGGCGTCCACGAGGTCCTGAATCTTCTCGTAGACGCGGATCTGGATGTCCAGGCGCACGCTCTCGGCCTCTAGCGCGGCCTGTTCGAGAATCGCGTCGATCACGCATTTCCGCCGCGGGTCCCGCACTGGCTGCATTGATGAAGACGCCACCTTCGCGACGTACTGAGAGATCAGCGCCGTGAGACGCGTCTGAAGCGCCGCCTCTTCGTCGCGGAGCTTTCCGATTGCGTCACGTGTACGTGCGCGGCCGCGTGCGACCAGCTCGCGGTGTTGCTTGCGGCGCCGCGCAGCGCGTTCTTCCGGTGCGAGCCGCCGCCGGCGCGGCTTCACGACCTTGCTCTGGACCGGCGAGCTCTGGGCCGGCGTTGGGTTTGCGGCGCACATTGCGACGGTCTCCTCTTGTTTGTGACCCCCTTCCGTCGGTAGTGGTCGGAGCGTGTCGCTCGATGGGTGATGTCGGCTTAACAAGCTTGAGGATGGAGTGAAAGAGGTTCTTGCGCTCGCGGTGGAGCCAAAGCGACAGTGCGACGAAGGCTCCGTAGGGTATCCGATACTGGAGCGAGGTCAACCACCGCAACGAGGGCGGCTCGGTGGTCCGGTGCGTCGGGCGGG
>JAADWV010000853.1:0-11658 GCA_023336295.1 Pythium folliculosum
CCCCCCCCCCCCCCCCCCCCCCCCCCCCCCCCCCCCCCCCCCCCCCCCCCCCCCCCGCGCTCTGGTACGAGCGGCTTGGCGTCGAGCGAGTCGTTATTCTGGATCCGATGCTGCTGGTCGAGTTCGTGCGGCACGTATTCGACCACAACCACCAGACGCAGACGCTGCATCACAGCACGCTCCGGCGGCTGCCGCGCTGGGCCAAGCTGGGCGACGACGCGCCGCGGCTGCTCGCGATGAAGCGGCTGCTCCAAACGTTCCACCTCGTGCTGCCGTCGCACGGCGAGATGCGGTGGAACTCGGACCTGCTCGTGCCGGCGTACTGGCGCGCCAACACGTGCGCGGTGTGGCGCTTTGGCGGCGAGGACGTGCGCCTGGCGGCCGACGATGCGGCGCGCGACTCCAGGCCTCTGGAGTCGGAGCGCGTGCGCGTCCACTGGCAGTACGAGTTCGAGCACGAGTTCCCAGGCACGCTGGTTGACCACTTGGTCGTGGCGAGCTACTCGCCGTTTACGCGGCCCGGACTGGATCCTGCACAGACAGGAGCGTGTGTTCGCTTGCCGCGCCATGGTATGCCGCGAGATCACGAGTCACCACCGCGTGCTGCGGCTCGAGGCCGTGCTCGCGACGGCCGCGAGTGACGCAGAACGCGAAGAGCTCTGGGACGCGTTCGAGTGCCTGAGCGAAGCGATCGAGCGCGTGCTGCGGAGGTACCGCGGGCTCGTGGTCACGAGCTTCGCGCTGGACCACGCGCAGGAGCGCGCTCACCTGGATAGCCTGTTCGCGTTCCCGCTCAACGCGGCCGCGCGCGCGTGGATGCCGCGCCACCCGAGCTGGGAGCGGTACAAGTGCGTCGTCGCTGAGCAGCGCGCGGAAGCGGCGCGTAACTGAGGGGTTGAGACCTGCTGGGCGTTGACAGAGAGGTGCCGTTGGGACGTGGCGTTGTGCGATGCAGGAAACGAGCCCGTCACCCCGACAGAGAGAGAACGGGACGTGCAGTATGGTTAATCCCATGGAGACGGCAGAGCGGGATGACGTTCAGCTCTGCTTCGGCGTGCTCGGCTCGGGCGTTATCGCGGACGTCCAAGTCTCGCGACGTGCAAATGTGCACGGGCTCGGCGCGGCGATCGCGGCGGTTCTGAATAAGGACGACCATGAATGTGCCGCCTACGACTTGGTGTTGTACCGACCGAGCGATAGAGTGCGCGGCACTGCAGAGCTCACCACCAAGGCAACGCGTTTCTTGCGGGAAGGGCGGTTTTCGGAGCGTTACTTTCTGGTGATGGCCCCGCGGCAGCCTCTGAGCGATTTCTTCCGGGAGGGGTTCTCCAGCAGTGAAGACGAGCTCCAGGTGCTGGTCCAGGTGACTTTACCTTACGACAACCGGTGTAAACGCCCGCGAATCGGATCCATTCGCGCACTGCAATGGCACCACGTCGACGGCGCCTTCCCACCGCTTCCGTCCAACGATACGGACAAGCTACTGAAGATTCCCCACCGATACTTGGAAGGATCAGGGGTTCTGGCACCGGAGACAAACGCGCCGCTCGTGCTCTACCGGCGCGAAGGGCTCGAGCGTGAGTGGGACGCGATCCAGCGCTGCTCGATCGATCTCCACGCCCAGCTGTACATCACTGGCGCGCCAGGCTGTGGCCTACGCGTTCGCCTGCAGTCGCGTGAATCGGATGGAGTGGAACGTCGTGTGGATCCACGGGTCTCAATCCGACGACGCGGTTTTTCTCGTGTTGTTCCAAGACCTCAAGAAGGCTATGGCCACCGTGGGTCCACTGCGGCCGTGGGAATCCATCCAGTACCTCTTAAAGCGCGTAGAGGCTTGTTCTATCGGCAAGAAGACATTGGTGTTCCTGGACGGATTTGTCGGAAGCGAAGCTTGGACCAACGACACGGAAAGGGAGCTATCTGCTTGGCAATCTGAAGTCGAGAGCACGCGCCGTGTCGTGTGCGTGTCGTCTCTTGCGAGCATGACGAAGTGGACCGATCAAGTGTGCGGCCCTTTCCTTCGCGAGCCCAGCGACGGACACGCCAGTATTCGCGTGAAGACCCAGTTTCAGGTGCCGTCGTGGACGCTCGACGAGTACGTCGAGGCGGTTCGCGATTCCCGGTTTGCAGATGCGGTCCGAGGGGTGCTCGACTCTCACCACAATCAAGCCAAGTCCGTGGAGGAGCTCGTGCGCGACAAACACTTCTTCGTGGGCGCGAGTGCGCGTCATATGTTCTGTTACAGCACCGCTGGTGACCCTCGACAGAGCCATAGAACGCGTCATCGACTTGCAGAGTCTGCTCGCTTCGGACATACTTCTTGCCTACTATCGGTCATACGACGGCGAATCTGAGCGTCACGTTGTGAGCATGTACGCCGCTCACAGGATCGCGTTGCGGAGTGGTGTTGACAAGACCGAGGACTTGGCGCCCCTGGTTGGCTTGGATACCTAAGGGAACAAACGCCCGCCATCAAGTATCCAAGTCTCGCCATCAAGCACCCGAGTCCGGCCGTTCACACTCGAAAGCTCAAAGAAAGCCTTAGGGTATGCATGATCGATCAAGATCTAGAAAACTGAAAATGATCCACGTGAATCAAGCGTTTGACGTTTGCTGCTGCTACGTTTAAAGACGCAATATCTCTGAGTCAAGGAAAGCAATCTGCGTAGGTCCCAAGAAAAAAAAAAAAACCGGAACTTCGTCAACTGCCGCCATCCGGGTATATCTATGTAGAGCAAAACATTCTAAGGTCATGCGCACCACTGCGGCGTCCGCACGCCGCGGGGGGGTCTCAATATCGCGCGGCGAAGTTTCATGATTTGCTTGTTTATCGCCTAGTTTAGGCTGTTTTTGCATGGTTTAGGAGCTCTATTTTAGAATGTTAGGAAATCAAATGAAATTGTGAAACAAGCATTCTGATGTGTAACCATAGGTTACACTCCGAAACTGGTACAAAATACTGAACACACATTCTTCCAGGTTATAGAGGTTACAAAAAGGGGTGAGGAATTTTGCGAATGGAAGAGACAATGAAAATGCGTCGAGATGTTCATGAGGGGTGCGCTATGGAGGCTATGTGTGGTCGGCTATTGTCCAATATGGGGCTCAGACTCTTAGAAAATTCAGCTGATTCCAACCATGTGGGTTTCATCCGCACCGGACGAATTCCGGAATTTTTTTTTTTCGGCCACCTACGCGAAAACGCCGTTTAGGCTTTCCTTGACTCAGAGATTGCGTCTTAAGGGCAACGAGCTCGACGAAATGCTGTATAAACGTCGACTTCGAGCTCGGGGTGCGGAAAATGCGGTGGCAACGGGGCGTCGTCAGGAAGCCCCATCAACCGACGCGAGTTCATGCGGACGACCGTCGTGAGAGGCACAATACGTGTTGGCTCAGCTGGAAACGCAGGCGTTTGACCTGTGAAGTCGTACAACTTGAAGTCGCCCACACTCAGATCGGCCGCGAGGCTTACGCAGAGGACGTAGGCGATGCCAGGCCGTCTACCCCACACATCGAGCGCCTTGCGCTCGAGTTGCGTCCACGATCGAATCACGCCGACTTCGACGCGGAGCGTCTTGAAGTCTCTCCACTTGCCTCCGGGCGGCACGATGCCGAGCGGCTCTACAATGCGGCGATACGGGCCATAACTGAGATCGAGCTCTTCGGGAGATCCGACGGAGTCGTACGACGCTCCAGCCTCCTTCACCGAGTTGGGAGCATCCTGCCAGTAGAGCATAACTCTACCCAAGGCAGCCACAAACGTGTCGTGCGCGTCGCTCGGGAACTCGACGATGGTGATATCCTCGGTGGCTGCGTCCCAACGCATGGAACGCGACCGATGCGCCTGTTCCTCGCTCTCCACGTATGAGATCCACTCGTCTTCCGTGGCATGGCACACGTGGACCATGTGGCCCACGGCAACCTGGTCGGCGTTGGGCACTTGGCCGTCGTCGAAGAGCTGGCGGAGCACACTGTTGATGCGCGCAACGGCCGGATCGGGAGGTATCATTTCATCGTCGGTCGCTGGTGCCCAAGCTTCCCCACGCATCTTCGAGAGCTCTCGCCACATGGTGGCAGCCACGAAGGTTCCAGGAGTCTCGTTTGTCGTCTCCCAGAGAAACCTCCATCAGCCATCGCCAGGTCCCAGATTTCAGCCCAACGGTATTATCACGAGCGACACCGATCGATACAACGGTTCTCATGTTCAAGATCGATGTCGTACTGGTGATGTAGCGTCGCTGGAAAACGTGCACATGCAATGTCCTCGTCGTCGCCATCGCCTGTAAATCGACACTCGATCTCTCCCTAGCGGGTGCTCCGAGAACCCCGGTCGCTTCGTAAGCTGGTTGATCGCGCATCGGGCGAGGACCGCGTACAACCAACGGACCACGCTTCTTGCCGCCCATCGACGACGTCCCACATTAGACTCAGCTCATCTATCTTGCCGCCTCTCCCTGGGTCCTCGTTGCTCAAGCTGTGCCTCTATTATCAATCTAACTAATCGTCTCTATTGCATCTATCTATCCCAGTCTCTCCAACTAATTTCCTACTACTTATTATCTACTACGCCTCGCGCTGTGTCACAGCGTCTTGGAGAAGCTCACGAGCGTAAACGTCGAGAACTTTGCGCGTTCGGCGGCCTCGGCGTACCCGCGCGCGCGGTAGAACGCCTGCGCGGCGGCCATGCTCTCGATCGTGTCCAGCTGGATCGACGTGTACCCACTCTGCTTCGCGAAGTGCTCGAGCGTGGTGACAAGGCGGCTCGCGAGCCCGCGGCGGCGGGCCGCCTTGGCCACACTGAGCCGGCAGAGCTCGGCGGCCTCCGCGGTCGTTGCGTGCGGCTTGAGCCCGATGCAGCCGATGATCTCGCGCGACTCGCCTGAGACAGACTCGACGACCCAGAAGTGGCTGCCCGCGACGCGGAAGAACGAGGCCTCGACGTCAGCGAGGTCGCCCGTGCGCACGCGGTTGTTGACAAACTTGGTCACGGCCTTGCACGCGTAGTCCAGGTGCGTCGACTGGAAGAGCTTCTGCACCTGCTTGAGGTCGTCGCGCTGGAACGTCCGCAGCACCGTCGTCGTCGCCTCTTCTTCGCTGTCCATGCGCTGGGCCATGAAGCCACGCGTGGCACAAAACTGTTGGCTCCAGTGGGATCTCGCCGCGGGCTGAGTAGTCGCGAGGAAGATGCCGTAGTGGGCGTTGCAGATCGCCCAGTCGGCGTACTCGTCGAACGCCTCGAGCGCCCGCACGCGCTTCTTCTCGGCCGCGCTCGTGGCCGCTTCAAATACCGCGTTCATGTCCACGATACGACTCGTTTGCCACGCGGCGAGCCGCAGCAGCCGGTCGCTGTGATCCACCGGGCTCTGGAACGCGCGCAGCGACAACAACTCGCAGCCTTTCACGGCAAAATACTGCTGCAGCGTCTCGCCGAACGCGTCATTGAGCGCCAGCGGATCGTACAACACGGCCGTGGCGTCTGTGAACGACGCCGCGAGCCACTGCAAGAGCGACGTACCCGCCGACGGTTCCAAATACGACTAAAACAAGACACCACGCGCTATATCAGACGGGCAGCCCTCACATGTCTCTGGATTTGGGATCCAGGGCCACGTACCACGACGCACTCGGCCAGCGCGAGCGTGGGCGCGGCCAGGTTGACGCCGGCGCCGGCCAGCAGCGCGCTCACGCGGTCTAAGTCGCCCAGATCGCTCGCGCCCAGCGCGTACGACGCGCCGTTCTCCACCACACACTGGAACGCCAGTGCAGGATCGCTCACGGGACACACGACACGCGCGGGACGCTGCAGCGTGAGCTGCGGGAGCTTGTCGCGCAGGATCGCGGCCTTGGCGGCGACGATCGCGTCGCAGTCGATCTCCACGAACCGGAGCTCCGGACCGCCTGGCTGCTGCTCCTGGAGCAAGCGGAAGAAGAGCGTGTCGAAGCCCGCGCCCAGCGACACGATCTGAACGGCATCACGGTGCGCGTTGGCCGCGAGGAAGCGCGCGACGCAGTCGGCAATCGCGACGTGGCGCAGGTAGTACCCGCGATGGATCTGTTTAGCGGAAGAAGCCCAGACGCAATCCAGAGACCGAGGTGAGACCGTGGTGCCAATGACGAAGGAGCACCAGTGAGCCATAGAATCAGGTACAATAGGGCGGGCGTACCAGCGGGATGCGGCGCGTGGGCTTGGGCACAAAGTGCGTGAGGAAGTCATCGCGGAAGTACCCGAGCGTGGCTGCGGAGCTGTGGCAGAGCGTTTCCGGACAGATCCAGTTAACCAACTGCCATGGGTCTAAAGCAATCGATAGAGCGCGTCATACAGCTTGCACTTGACGGCGTCGAGCGCCGTCTCCGTGACGTTGTGGTCGCTGCTCGTGGCCATCGCGGCAGGCGGCGAAGGAGGCCGAGCGGCAGGCGTCTGTGACGGACGATGCAAGTGGAAGGAATCACCGGCGGCGTCACAGAGCGGCACGCGAATGGATGATGGATGCATCGACTAAGTGCGCACTTCAATTTCTGGTGCGTACTTAACCTGGACCACTATGTCTTAACAGCATTCGGTTGGCTGAAATAAGAAGAATTTAAACCAATCCACAGGGCTGAGCAGAGATCTCACGGTGCCTGTACGGTACAGTCCCAGTCGTATGATGGCCGAGCGGTCGTGCCATCATCGCAGGCTCAAGAGGCCCAAAGAGACTCAACCGGACTTGCTAGGACGCGCCATCTGTTTAGTCTTCCCGTTCATGTTCTGTTCATGGCACTCCCACTTGAAGGTCTGACAATGAGAAGACCTCCGAAGCTTTGACGCCTTCTTCTCCCTCGACGGTCTCACTTCCGGAAACAATCCCAACCCGTCCAGCACCCGGTCTCCGGATCCAGCAACCAGCAACCATGGTCGCCGTGCCCGAGAACCAGTTCCCGTACTCGACCAAGGAGTCGATCGCCGCCGACGTCGCGGCGCTGCGCGCGTCGTTCAAGGCGCGCACGACGCGCCCGCTGGCCGCGCGCCGCACGCAGCTGCTGCAGCTGCGCCGCCTGCTGCGCGAGGGCTTCGACGAGCTGCGCGACGCGCTCCACCGCGATCTGCACCGCCACTCGCTCGAGTCGCGCATGAGCGACATCGGTATGGTCGAGAACGAGCTCCAGGAGCACCTCGACTACCTCGAGGACTGGGCCGCGCCCGAGAAGGTCGGCACCTCGATCGCCACGCTGCCCGGCAGCTCGTTCATCCAGCGCGAGCCGCTCGGCGTGGTCTGCATCATCGGCACGTGGAACTACCCGGTGCAGCTCGCGCTCCAGCCGCTCGTGGGCGCCATCAGCGCCGGCAACTGCGCGCTGCTGCGCCTCCCCGGCGACGACACGAGCGTCCACACCAACAACGCGCTCATCCGGCTCTTCGACAAGTACATGGACAAGCAGTTCGTGCGCCTCGTGCACGGCGGCGTGGACGCCACCAAGCAGATGCTCGCGCACCGCTTCGACCTCATCTTCTGCACGGGCGGCGCGTTCATCGGCAAGATCGTGGCCGAGGCCGCGGCCAAGTTCCTCACGCCCACGATCCTCGAGCTCGGCGGCAAGAGCCCGGCGATCGTGGACGAGAGCTGCGACCTGGCCACGGCCGCGCGCCGCATCGGCTGGGCCTCGTTCATGAACGCCGGCCAGACCTGCGTGCGCCCGGACTACCTGCTCGTGCACCGCGCGGTCGGCGACGCGTTCGTGCAGGCGCTCGAGAAGACGCTCCGCACGTTCTTCGGCGACGACGCCAAGCAGAGCGACAACCTCGCGCGGCTCATCAACGCGCGCGCGTACGACCGCGTCTCGGCGCTGCTCCAGCAGGACAAGCGCCACGTCACCTACGGCGGCGAGACCGACGCCGCGCAGCGCTACATCGCGCCCACGCTGCTCAACTTCAAGAGCGACTTTGACACGTTCACGTCGAGCGCGTGCATGTCCCAGGAGATCTTTGGCCCGATCCTGCCGATCGTGTACTACGACCAGCTCGACGAGGCGCTCGACTACATCAACGACCACGAGAAGCCGCTCGCGCTGTACGTTTACACGTCCTCGGCCAGTGTTCGCGCGCGCGTTGTGGACGAGACGAGCTCGGGCGGCGTGTGCGTGAACGACTCGGTGATCCAGCTGTCGAACCCGAACCTGCCGTTCGGCGGCGTCGGCACCTCCGGCATGGGCGCGTACCACGGCAAGTTCAGCTTCGACGCGTTCAGCCACAAGAAGAGCGTGCTCGTGCGCTCCAACTGGCTCGACGTGCCTCAGCGCTACTACCCGTACACGCCGAGCACCGAGCGCTTCATGGAGCAGGTGCTCAAGCCGCTGCCGCGCAGCCTCTTCACGACGCTCAAGTGGGCCGCCGTGGCCGTCGCCGTGGCGGTTTTCGCCGTCGTGATCTCCACATTCCTCTAAAGCGTTGAAGTTCCAAGCACGAAGGAAGGAGATTCAGTGTGATGTGAGTGGTAGTCAAAACGAGCGAGAGAGAGGGAGATAACAAAAACAAACATATATCCGATCAGTGTCATCGCCCCACTGGGTACCATAAAACGCTAACCAGATGCACTTGTCGCGGTGGCTGCGGTCGTCGTCTTGGCCTTCTTCTTCGCGCGCTTGGCGATCGGGCGGTTGGGCGCGACGACGCCGTCGCCGGCGCGGAGGCTGCGCAGCGACAGGTCGTAGCGCGTCTGGAACGCCACGAGCCAGCCGTTCGAGAAGCCGAGCTTGCTCAGCGCGCCCTCGTGGTCCAGCTCGGCGCGCAGCCGGTGCGCCTCGGCCTTGATGATGCGGCCGTCCACGCGGAGCCCGCGCGCCGCGGTCTCGACGATCCAGTCGCGCAGCCGCGTCTCGAACTGCTGCACCACGGGCGCGTTGCGCAGGGTCTTGCACTCGAGCTCCCGCGGCGAGAGCTGCTTTAGCGCCTCGTGGCTGCGCCGCGCGTGGTACACGGCGCTCTCGGAGATGGGCTTGCGCAGGCGGAAGCGCTGCTGGGCCCACAGCGCGAGCTCGTGGAGCGCCAGCGACGGGCCGACGCGCCGCGCTGTGCTCGCAGAGCTCGAGCTTCTGCGCCTTGGTGAGGAAGATGCCCGAGCACTTGCGCGCGCGCGGCGCTGGCGCGGGGCCGACGGGGCTGAGGGGATGGAGGAGATGGAGGCGGTGTTCATGGTCAAGCGCGTTTAGGACCACTTCGTCAGGTTGAATGATGGGAACAGGATGAAAAAGAAGGCATTGCCAGTACATTGAAATCTACCCGATTAGTGAGTTTAACCCTTTTCTGAGGAAGAGTGGCAACAGTGGAATGCTGCCAAGATCGTGTTATATAAGTACATGCAGGTTTCATGTCGGTCAATACATTTGTTGGCGAAGATTTTTGAACTCGGGTTCCCGGCGGCCGTTGGGGGAAGCCGATGAAGCTTGGGACCAGGTAATGGCTGATGGAAGCTTGTTTGGGACACGACAAACAAGTGTGCTGGAAACTTTGGGACTGCCAGTAAAATCGCGGTACGCGGCGACCAAAACGTGAGCAGGTTGGTGCACCAACGGCCGACGAGAAGATGCCACCGATGGATCCGGCCGTCGCGCGCATCAACAGCGCACTCCACCAGCTCTTCGACGCCTGCCAAGTCCCCAACGCCGACCAAGTTCCCGTGGGCCACACGGTCCGCGTGTGTCATGCCACACAAGTCGAGTGGACCGCGTACGTGGAGAGCGAGAACCAGGCGTATCGGTCGCGTTCCATGCGTTGGGACTCTGACACCGAGGAGATCGCCATCGTCGAGTTCCCCAGTGATGCGCACGACACGTTCGTAGCTGCCTTGGGTGACAGCATTCGCTACTGCGGGGACGTTAGGCTTCCACTCAAACCGACCGGAGCGATCGTACGATTCGACCGGCTCCCGGGAAGAGCCCGACCTCAGCTACAGACCTTACCGCTCCCTCATGGAACCACGCGGCGTCGTGCCACCCGGAGGCGAGTGGAGAGACTTCAAAACGCTGCGCATTGAAGTCGGCGTGTGTGAATCGTGGAAGCTACTCGAGCGCAAGGCACTCGATGTGTGGGGATCTCGCCCCGGCATTGCCTACGTGCTTTGTGTGAGCGTTGCGGTTGATTTGAGTGTGGGCGACAACAAGCTGTACGACTTTACGAGTCAGACGCCTGCGTTTCCAGCTGATCCGATACCGATTGTGGCGTCCGCGACGGTCGTCCGCATGAGCTCGCGTCGCTTTGTTGGGCTTCCCGACGGAGCCCCGCTGCCCGCTGGCTTCCCGGACCCCGAGCTCGAGCTCGATCTTCTCGAGACTTTAGGCGACGCGCGTCTTGAATGAAGACGGCGTAAAGTGCAACATCCGTACGCTCATAATATTGGGCGCGCGTGGAATTCAGCTTCCGAATGCTTCATCGACGATGAACACGGTCAGGTTACCTTCTAATGTTGACGCTGGGTATTCATTCGGGTTGGTACACAGTGGTCTCGTGGCTTCCACTCACTCGCGCTGCTCCCGCTGTCATGTCTCCATCTCTTCACGCCGCCTCCCAGGCCTCCTGGTGCTTCTGGACCAGCGACATTCAGCTTTTCCCTGGACCACTGCGCAGGTGTACTCGTTGGCATCTTGCGCCAATAAGAGAGAGCCGCGGCAAGCACGACAACGTCTCGTTCGACGCGCGGGAGGTGGACATGAGCACGACCTTCACGGCGATGGCCGAAGACGAAATGATACCGATCGATCCGGCCGTCGAGCGCATCAACAGCGCGCTTCGCCACCTCTTCGATGACGACCGAGTGCCCGACGCCGACCAAGTGCCCAAGGGCCACACGGTCCGCGTGTGCCATGCCACGGAAGACGAGTGGACCGCGTATGTGGAGAGCGAGCAGCAGGCGTACCGGTCGCCGTTTCTCCGAGACCAGTCAGGAGATTTTCATCGTCGAGTTCCCTGGAATGGCGCATGAGCGCTATGTGGCTGCCCTGTTTGATAGCATTCGCCACTGGCAGGATGTCAGGCTTTCACTCCGACCGACTGGTGCGTCGTACGACTCCGTCGGATTTCGGGACGAGCCCGATCTCAGCTACGTTCCAAGCCGCCGCCTCTTGGCACCGCTCGGCGTCGAACAACCCGGAGCCGAGTGGGACGACTTCAAGACACTGCGCATTGAAGTCGGTGTCTCACAGCCGTGGCGCGAACTCGAGCGCAAGGCGCTCGACGTGTGGGGAACTCGCCCGGGCATCGCCTACGTGATCTGCGTGAGCCTTGACGCCGGTCTGAGCGCGGGCGAGTACAAGTTGTACGACTTTGCCCGTCCGACTCCTGTCTTCGAAGCCGATCCGGTGCCAATAGTCGCGCCCACGACGGTCGTCTGCATGAACTCGCGTCGTTTGTTGGGGCTTCCTGACGGCTCCCCGCTGCCTCCGCATTTCAGTCGCCCCATACTGGAAACCAGTGTGATGGCAGGCACGTGTGCAGGCTGCCGGTGGGTCTGGAGAGGATGGCTCGCGTCGCGAGAGCATTTGGGCACGCATGCGCCGCCGCTCCGCCGGTACGCGCGCGCGAACCCTCCCCCGCGGAGCAGTTCCCAACGAAGCCGTCGCGCTCCCCGACATGAAGGCCTCGCAATCGCCGGCACCAAGCGGTGTCGGGGGGGGGGGGGGGGGGGG
>JAADWV010000854.1:0-11651 GCA_023336295.1 Pythium folliculosum
ACGCCCTTTATATAAGTGAGTGTACTCGCTGCGTGTGTTCTCTGGACGCGCGCATTTCATATTACCCAGTCTTGGGGAGAGTTTGAGAGAGAGAGAGAGAGTGTGTTGAGGTGCAGACCTCATTGTTTTGAGAGCGCAAGGAAGGCGCGACCGGTGCTCGATATATAGACCGGTGCGCGCCATTCCCCAGCTCTGAGTGGAGTGTTCAGTGCGCATTGTGTCCAATCCCACTACTGTCTGGCTACGGGGCGTAAATCCTGAAAGAGCTGACAAAGGGTACACAACGTGAGGCGCTAGCCTTTCATCTGATTGTTCCACAAATGTCCATCCAGTGCTACCCCTTCGCTGGAGTGGACCGTGAGTTGAGGGCGTGCTACATACGCGCGGCAAAACCCAACCCACTTTATCACAACTGGTGCGTATGCCAGGAGCCAGTAGTAGTGCCGGACGGGATATGAACGCTGACGCTCCGGACCCCAAGCGGTCCCCGTTCAAGATCGTGATGGACACGATCAAGGAAGCTCTGCAGGCCGAGACTGGCGGAGGAGAAGACAACCAGTCGTCGACGCGCAGACGTCCCAAGGACGTCGCAGCTCCTCGTCCCAAGAAGCTGACCATGGAGGACTACGCGGACGACGACGACGAAGTTATGCCGCCGTTGCTCAGCGACGACGAAGAAGGACCGGCCGAGCAGCTCCACCACAGTCTGTCGAGCGGAAATTCAATGGCCAAGTCGGTCGCGACACGAGACCAAGGCGCCAAGTCGCGTGAGACTATCGAGAGTTCAAGAGCCGGTCGCAGGAACAGCTCGAAGCGCGCTGACGTCGCCGCTGCCCGACCGGCTGGTGAAGCGCCGAAGTCGGAGTCGGATCCGCGCCCTCGCGCGAAGAAGGCCGGCTCCAAGGACAAGACGCAGAAGAAGCAATCCAGCCACCGTGAGAAGTCCAGTGGCAAGTCGCCAGCAAGCTCCAGCGGCCAGCACTCCCGAGACGAAGCGTCCAATGTCGATAGTGAAGTCGCGTCGCCGAGCGGTCGTTCTGCCCTACGGGTATCGAGTAAGCCGGCCCGCCGGTCGTCCAGAGTTCGTTCAGAAGAATTCTCGGACGACGAGTCGGTCCACCGCAAGCGCGCCGGCCGCGGGTCATCGCGACGACGCGATAGCGGCACCGAGTCGGCCGACTCCGCAGCATCGGAGAAACTGAAGAAGTCGAGGTCGCGTGTGACGAGCGCTCTAGCCGGTCCGGCCTCGGTGGTACGAAGCAAGTCCAAGTCCAAGACGTCGACAAAGGTGGTCGCTACCCCGGCACCCAAGCCCGTTTCACGTGCCGGTACGAGTGCCGCCGACGTCGCAGCCACGCTCAAGAGTCTTCGCGCAAGCGGTGCCAAATCAGTGACGTTGGGCCCACGCGGTCTGGCGCTCGCAGAGACGAGCGCGCTTGAGCGCGTTGTAGCAGAGCAGTGCGCGCAGTACTGGCTGTCAAAACCGGCTCACCGCGTGCATCCGCCGGCAGCTATGGAGTACATCGATCTGTCCGCCGACAAGATGCTCAAACACTTGCGCGATGAAGTTGATCGCATGTTTGTGCAAGGCGCAACCTGGCTGACCGACTTGAGATCATGTGGTCATCCAACCCAGACCAAATTCGACAAGAATTGTACTTGATTATGCTCGACGATCTCAGCGTCTTGGAGCAGATCGCGCTCCTGCAGTCAGTCCTCTACAGGATACTGTTCTTGAACTTGCTCCCGACAACCAAGAAGCAAGGCGAAGACGCCCTACAGGCGTCGGCGACAGCCATTCAGAAGCGCGTGTTTGAAGCCCGCTGGGCGATCGGCGAAGAAGTCTCGAGATATCTTGAGCTCATGCAGCTGGCCCAGGCTTTCAAGGCCGAGCGTATGGCGAAAGCGCAGCAACAATCCGAGGTGCCCGCCGGTCGTAAGGCCGGCCTGGACCCCAACGCACGGCGTGAGCCGGTCTCCATCATCAGTTCGTCCGACTTGCACTCTGAGAGCGACGACGAGAACGAGTACTACGATTCTTCCGACGTAGAGATGATCGAGCCAGCTGTACCGGTCCCGGAGCTCGAGGAAGATCGATTCTTCAAAGAACCCACGTCCCGGTCGGCTCACCAGTCGTCGCGCGCAGTACCAGCCTATCAGGTGCCGTACGCATCTCAGCGTCCGCCGGTACTACCGAGTGCGTCGCAGGGCGTCGCCATGCAACAGCCAGCGTACTTTGCACCTCAAGGCCCGTTCAAACAGCACTCGCTATTTGCTCAGCCCAGTGTGTGGGCAGGTCCAGCCAAGCGAACGAAGGCCGTGCATCGACCGGTCTCGCAACCGATGCCCAGTAGATCGCATGTCATCTCGTCGGGTAAGCCGGTTAGTGATGGTCGCGCGCGTGCGACCCGAGACCAAGAGATGTCTGACGTGCACAAAAACTCTGGTGCTGGGTACATAACGGCCGTCCGTCCGTACATTTCGCGCAACGAGCTGTCGAATTTCCACGGTACGGAGTCCGAACCCGACCGGATCCATTGGTGGAAGGACTACAAGTACCTAGCGCGCGCCGGTTCGTGGACTCCAGAAGAATGCTGCATGAACTTGAAGATGTTCCTCCGGGGCCCGGCTAAGTACTGGCTCGACTCACTGGAAGAACGCGAGCGTTCGGATTGGAAGGTGGTATCAACTTTGTTCCCCGACGAATTCTGCAAGCCGCGCTTGTCCGGTTTCGAGAAGTACTACTCGCTATCGCAGCGCAAGGACGAGAGCCCTCGCCAGTACTTGTCGCGATTGAACGCCGCTGCGAAGGAGGCCGGTTTGAAGCTGACCGCCAGTGCCACGCTCGCTCAGCATGTCAAGCGGTTCGTCAAGTCTCTCCGAGAGAGTGACGTCAAGCAGAAACTGCGCGGGGGACGTTCGCCAAGATCAAGCACCTCGATGAGAAGTTACGAACGTACGAAGAGCAAGGCGACGGTCCGCAGTCGCCCGGCCGGTCCGCGCATCGAGATAAGTCCCAGCCGCGTGACCGCGACTGGGAGCGCGAGCGAGACCGATCCAGCGCTAGGGAACGTGACCGCGATCGCGACCGAGAACGGTCCGCGCCACGCGCAAGTGCTCAGACGTATCAAGCCCACGCCGGCAGTGGCAGTGAGGACGACTATGTCGCACCGAGTCGTCCGTCACGTTCGATTTCGACGACGAGACTGACTCAGAAGGAGAAGTCGCGGCCAGTACGTTCCAAGTGAACGGCCAGAGAACGCCAGTGCGGCACGACTACGCCAACCGGTGCCCAGAGCGAGATCTGTTACGCCTGCGGAGGAACCGGTCACCGAGCCAGGGACTGTCCCAGTCGGATGGCCGCGGCACCGACTCAGCGCGCTCCTGCACGTGCCGTCTGCCCGGCGTGCGGCGGAGCTCATGTCGAAGAGCGCTGTTACCGGAAGTGCCCGCTGTGTACCCTCGTGCACCAGCCGGGAGAGTGCGGTTTGCTGACGGAATTGAAGTCTTGGTTATAGCGCGAAGGAAGTGGTGCGGACAAGCCGTCATCCACCGCTCCAGCGCCTTTAAACTAGGCTGCTCGCTGGGAGATAGGGCCCCGGTATGCGACGAGCATAAAGACCCACACAAGAGTGCCCCTCATCACCCCGCGGTGGAGGAGGTGGCCCAAGTGTTGCATGTACATGCATATGTTGGTGTAGAAGACGAGGATAACACCAATAACAAGTTGTCAGTTTTGCACAACGAAAATGAAGCGCGTTCATTTGTGTCAAAATCTGGCTCCGAACATGCGGAGTGGCAGAAGTCGTTCACTCTGCGCCCCGGTGAACGTCGAGGGTGGTGGTCGAGACACCCGAAGTCGGATCGCGAAGTCGCACTAGCAGCAGTTCACGGGGCTGTGTGCGATCATCGCACGACGATCCTGCTGGACTCCGGTTTCGATACGAGTATACTGAGTCTCGACCTGGCGCGCCGGCTCGGACTCAAGTTATCTCACAAGGAGCGACTCAAGGTGAAAGGCATCGGTGACATCATCACCTACGTGTCCGCGAGGGCTCGTGTGAAGCTCACGCTCGGTGTCAGTGTGGCTTACGAGACCGAGCTCTGGTGTGGGAACATCGGCCAAGGCATCGACTGTTTGCTAGGAATGGACTTCATGGTCTCAGCCGGTGTCAGGTTGTGCACCTATGAAGGTATGGTGCGGCTACCCGACGAAGAGTCGGTTCCCATGGTGTCATCCGGTCTCAAGCCGGCTTTCCCAGTTCGAATCGCAGTGTGCTCTCAAGATGACTTGTACATCGCGCCTGGCCGATCGGCGACTGTTCCGATCATCTATGGGAAGATGCGTTCCGGCCTGAGTCCGTGGCTCTGTCGTGGCAAAGCCTGGTTGACGTCGTTGCTGTATGACAAACAAGCCCGGCCGTCGATGGTCCGCGTGGTGAACATCTCTCAGAGGCCGGTGACTATCGTCGCCCGCACCGCCGTGGCTCATCTAGTGAAGGAAGGTTCACTGCCAGGCAAGCTCAAGTGCGTGCGCCCCAGTTCGGCCAAGTACCTTGAGTGGCAGCAGTTGATTTCGAGAACTCACACTCCAGGGAGTTCACACGCCGCCAGGACTATGCGGACCACGCGTACAATCGGTCGTTACCACCTGCAGTTGCCAAGCCTGTCTATCCGACGCCCACCGGGATCCTACGCCGACCGACAAGTGACTTTGAGCGAGACGAACTTATGCCAGTAGGCGAAAACTCGAAAGTTGACCGAGCCCAGGACGCCGACCATGGCCCCAGTGGTCGTGCGAATCGTGTGATCTCGTTCTCGATGAACGTGTGCAGCTCACCAGATGACCCTCGCGGTAGGAGTCAGTCTATTGCTGATGACGAGGAGTTCCAAGCCGTGCACTTCGAATATCCTCGCGACGATTCCTCAGCTTGTGTCGACACCGCGCCTTTCGGCCTGTCGCAAGTCTGTGGAACGGAGCACGAGCCCAAGGTGTCCTATGCGACGAGTGGAAGCGTGTCGAACGATGTTTGGGACGAGAACCGGTCTGGTTCGCGCTTGACGGATGTGTGCTCGACGGCAGGACAAGCGTGCCCCTCGTCTCGCGATGGCGGACACTCTGTGTGGAGGACCACAGCCGAGCGGAAGATATCGCGTGACCCCGGAGCGGAGAACGTGCCCACGTCATCTCTTGAGGTGCGAGAGAGCTCGTCGTACACTTCTCGCGACGAGAGCCGGTCAGATTCGCGTCGCGGCCGGCCTGGGGTGGTCATGAAGCTCGTGGTCGGTGAAGATCGCGCCAAATATAGGTACAGCGAGTATGACAAGTCAGCCAAGGTGAACCTGACGACCAGTCTCAGATTTGTGGACATCGTCGGAGATCCAGGACTGGCCGTGCCAGTGGTGGAGCGCCTGGTGACTACATTCAAGGTCGTCGCGGCGCAAGGACCGGTGGAGAGCTCGAACGATGACGGAGACGATGGAACAGCTCAAGTGTATTATCACGAGGGTACTGACTTCATGTCTCTCGATGATTTACGCGAACAACTTCAACTGCTGCCAGACTTTGACAAAGTACCTGCTCGAGCTGACCTCAGCGAGCTGAACGTCGGTGAACTCGGCGAGAATACCGGTGCGGAGATCGAGAAGATGCGTGCACGGCTCGACAAGCATCAAAATGCGTTCATGAGCTCGGGAAATGCTCTGCCGCCTCCAGCGCGTGGAGTTTTGTGCGACATCGAGATTGAACCTGGTACAAAGCCTATTGCTCAGAAGCCGAGACCGATCAAGTCGCATCTACTGGTCAAGGTGTATGAATTGCTGAAAGGTCTGCTGGAAGGGGGTATCATCGAGTACTCTGATTCTGACTGGGCCAGTCCCATCGTCGTGGTGATGAAGAAGAACGGTCTCGACATCCGTCTGTATATCGATTACCGGTTGGTGAACCAACTTATCAAGCTCATGCGCTATCCACTACCCCTGATCGACGAGCTACTGTCAGACTTCGATAAAGTGATGTGGTTCTTGAGTTTGGACATGGCGAGCGGGTTTTGGGCGGTTTTAATGACGCAGCGAGCAAAGCGCGTGAGTGCGTTTGTATGCCCACTCGGTCATTTCCAGTGGGTACGTATGCCGTTCGGTCTGAAGAATGCGCCGCTCATCTACCAACAAGTGATTGACAATTGCCTTTGGGGCTTTGTCCGTCTGCCTCCACAACCTGAAGCCGAGGTCGACCAAGATGTGCTCAAGGGGGTGGGGATCGTCTGCGACGGTGCGCCGGTCGCGCTTGCTCAGAGCAACTCGGCCGACGTGGCTTCAACTGAGACTGGGGTGGACGACAACTTGACTGTTTTCCAGCGGAACCTACCGGCCCCAGCGTTCATGGACAGCGTTCTAGGACGCAGCTCGTATATTGACGACATCGCGGCCGGTACCAGTACGTGGGACGAGATGTGCGACCTCGTAGACCGGCTTTTCTATCGGATTCGATACTGAAATCTGTCGGTGAGCCTGCCGAAAAGTGCGATCGGCAAAAAATCGATCGAATACCTGTCTCACGAGCTCAGCAGGAACGGAATACGTGCGTTGCCGAAGATTGCAAAGACCGTGGACAATCCCCCTTTCCCAACCAGTCCTATGGGCGTGCAGTCTTTCCTCGGATCTCAACTACTACCACAAGTTTATTGAGGATTTATCGGTGATTACGACGTCGCTCTACGAGCTCACAGATGAGCAGATCAAGTCGGGACGCGATCTTGACCGTGCCAAACATGCGTTCGAGCTGCTGAAAGACCGCATCAAGTCTACACCGGTCTTGAAGCATCCAGACCGGTCCAAACCGTACGCGATCATTCTGCATGCTAACGCATGGGCTGTCAGCGCGGTGCTAGCTCAAGACCACGATGGGACGTTGATGCCGGTGCGTTTTTAGGACGTACACTACAAGACGCAGAGCTACGATACCATGAAGCTGAGAAAGAAGTGCTGGCGCTCATGCGCGTGCTCACCACGTGCTACACGCTGGTGGCTGGTCACGAACTGGTCGTGTACACCCGCCACTCAGTGCTCAAGTGGCTCATGACGTCCAGTCTTTAAGTCTTTGGGAGACCTGCTCATGAAGTGGGCTACCTTTCTGGCGCCGTGGACGTTCGAGGTGAGAAAAGTTGACCGGGACCAGGACGGCATCGCGGCCCTGTTCTCGGCCAGTATCACGCCGCGTGAGAAGCTAGACCAAGTTGCTGAAGGCCTGGTGCCGATCAAAGCAAACCGGCTCCGCCCACGGGTGGTGAGGATTGAGATGTTGGACAACGAGTATGAAGGCCTGGTGCTAAGTTTTGACGGCGCAGCCAAGCTCAAGACGAATGTGGGCAGCGCTGGTTTCGTCCTTTGGAAGTTGCCAAGTAGGGAACTGGTCTACGCTAAAGGAGTACATCTAACCGGCGTCACAGTGAACGAAGCAGAGTACCAAGGTCTGCTCCACGGCCTGCGACATGTGCTCGCCGAGTACCGAGTGCCCGAACTGGTCGTGGCGGTGGACTCGCGCATCGTGATTCAACAATGCCAAGAGCTGATCAACTGCAACCAGCCCCACCTACAGTTGCTGCTGAATGAGTTCGTGGCGCTGAGATCGCGCTTCGAGTCGGTCCGGTTGGTGCATGTGAAGAGAGAGTACAACGGTGCTGCAGATTATCTGACCGGTAAGGTGTTGCGAGCCGGGGAGGACTCGGTCGTAACTGATCCAGAAGAACTCAAGCAAGTAGCACAGCTCAGTACGCTTCCCACGAAGATCATGAAGCCCTTGGTACCGTCCGGTACGAGTGCGCCGGTCCCAGTGGCTGATCCGACCGTGCTTGCGGTACGGACGCGACGACAACGACGGCTAGATGATATTGCAGACGATGAAGACGCGGAAGATCCACAAAGCGGTGATGGTGCTCGCGATGATCTGGCAAGTGGTGAACGTGATCAAGACGAAGCTGGGGAACAGCGTGCGCCGGCCGTGGTGGCCCCCGCCGGTCCGCCGGCCGCAGAACGTGGTGACGATCCGGTGGAGACGCGATGGGCCCGCATAAAAGCACACCAAGAGTCAGACCCCGAACTCGGTCAACTGATTAAGTTCTTGTCCGGCGATCTAGACCAGCTCAGCCAGCAGGAAGCCCGGAGAGTGGCCAAGATAGCGAGCTCGTTTGAACTGGACCAGTACGGCATTCTCCGTTTTGCCGGTGCGTCTCTCCTGAACCGGTCAAGAGGCGACACGCTTCGGTTAGTCGTCCCGCCGGCTATGCGGCAAGACGTACTGCACTTGCACCACGATGATCTCCAAGGCGGACATCAAGGCGTCACGAGAACGTACGAGCGCATGAAGGGCGAGTATTACTGGCGCGGACTGTTCAAGGATGTGGAAAGGCACGTGCAAGAGTGTGTCGACTGCGTCACGTCCAAGGGCCGCCCCCCGAACGCCGGTCCCTCGCCAGGGAACGTACTACCGGAGAGGCCGATTGAGATCGTGTCTATGGACTTTGTGCTGCCTTTGCCAGAGTCGCGTCAAGGGAATACGGCGCTGCTTCTGTTTCAAGACATGTTCACCGGGTACGTCATGAGTAAAGCTATGAGTGACACCAGTGCGCAAGCAGTCGCCGAAGCGTACGAAGAGGTCGTGTTCCGCCGGTTCGGCGCAAGTGCAGAACTGCGTTTGGACCGTGACCCCCGGTTCATGGGTGATGTGTTTCGGCATTTCACTCGAATGATGGCCAGCGAGCAGCTTGCAACTCTGTCGTACCGGCCGCAGGCGAACGGACAACAGGAGCGCTCAGTGCAGACGGTCGTCCGCGCCGTCCGCTCATATGTTCAGGAGCCTGGCCAAGAAGACTGGGAGGAGCTGACCGGTCGGCTGATGTTCGCACTTAATACCTCGATAGACGCGACGCGTCGAGAAACGCCGTTCTATCTCATGCACCGCTGGGACGCGCGGACCACCATGGCCGCCATGCTCGAGCGCAAGCCGCCCCGCAAGACGGACAAGCTGCGAGCATATGTCTGGCGGCTTCAGGTCCAACGTGACTACGAACGTGCCTTCTGTATAGCTCGTGAACTACAAGGCGCAGCAAAGAAGAGGAGAGCTAAGGCCCGCACAGACGCCTGGGGCCGGCTCCCAGACCGGTACAAGTCAGGTTTCAACGTGGGCGACTCAGTGTGGCTGTACATCGCACGCGTCAAGCCGGTCTTGACCAAGAAGCTCGCTCACCCGTGGCACGGACCGTTCCGAATTGTGGAGACCGGTCGAGACGCCGACAACGCTAATCTCATGTGCAAGCTGCAAACGCAAGGCTCGCCCTACCGGGTGTTCCCTTGGGTCCACGTGAGCCGGCTCAAGCCGCGCGTGCTGCATCCCGAGAGATCGGTCGCTGAGCCAGAAGGCCTCGCTGACGGCTGGGACTCTGATGAAGCGTTGTTGCCAGAAGTTAGCTGGCTCCCCGACGAGACCGCCGGTGAGTACGAAGTTGAAGCGATCGAAAACGTCAGGTGGGGACGGACAAGGACCGGTCGGTACCGCCAGGAATATCAGGTACGCTGGAAGGGCTACCGTGATCCCGACTGGATGCCCGTTGAACGCCTCAACTGTGGCCGCTTGCTCCACGAGTTTGACAGAAGCGCCAAGGGGCGTGCTCGATTCGCTGCCACGCAAGTCGATGACGGCAGAGATGAGGATGACGCTTAGTCGCGCATCTCACTCTCTGAATCGGTTCACAGCGGGCAAAAGGGTCTGCTGACACCCGAAGTCATGCACGAGGCGTCGGCCCGCCTCACCAGGTTGAGGAAGAGCGTATACGACCGGCTGACGCTACAAGCGTCAGCGTGTTCGCTCCCTCGGCTCCTCGCCAGTCTAGAGCCACCACTCAGTGGTCACGGACCGGCGGAGAGGCCGACGAGTTGCATGTAAGGCAGTCCTCGCCCGCCGCAGTGTCAGAGATGTGTTCCGGCACTGTGAGCGGTTCGAGAAAGCGAAGAAGAATAAGTGAAACGGAGAAGAGAAGGAAACGTATATTGAAGAAGATGAAGATCAAGTGAAGACAAGCACCTACAAACAGGACCAGCTAGGCGGACGAGCACGGCGTCTGGAGGCATGGGTCCTCGGACTGGTTGACAGATGTATGCTCTGCAACCCGGCCGAGTTCCTGATCGAGAACGGAAGCGAACTTACGCGAGGGAAGATTTCTCCTCGGATTCAGGGTCGGCGTCGGACTCCTCCTCGGACTCAGAGCCGGCTACGGGAGGCAGAGGCTTCTCCTCATCCTCCGAGTCAGCCTCCTCGTCTGAGCTAGCAAGGTCGACTACTTCGGTCGCCTTGGCGCCAGAAGCGCCTTCGACCTCGTCCGTGTTAGCGCCCGAGACGCCTTGGATCCGGTTCCACACGCTCACCAGCGGCTCGAGCATCTTGGCGACGGTGTCGGGAGAGTCAATCTTTCCGAGGCTCTTGATGTCCTTGTACTGCCGGCGCCAAGCGGTACCGAGGTCCATGCCGGGGGTGTTCAAGTCGTAGAAAGCAGGGCCGGGCGAGCCGGCGAGCTTAGTCGTACGTGGGACTGGGACGTATGACGGGTCGCTGAATGGCGCTGGCACCTTCCAAGACACTCTCGCGTAGTGATGGAGGTAGAAGACCCGCTGGGCAAGCGGCCCCAAGCTCTCCACCATCCTGGCCGCACACCCACCGTACTGGATGCGCACCGGCTCCTCTTGGTGGAGCTGCGCGAGATGCCGAGCTGGAAGTCGACTGGTCTTCGGACGTACCGCGACGGAAGAAACGCGGGTCCGACCCGTCGCTGCGCGAGAGCTTTCGCCGCGGCGAGTAGACGCGCCGACGTATCCGCGTCCGGGCGTCGAGGAAGGCCGGTGAGCTCGCTATCGAACAGCAGCTTCTGCGTGAGCGCCAGAGCCTCATGGTTGGAGGCCGGCGTTAGCCCACCCGGGAGCAGAGCCGATAGGCCCTTGACCAGCGTCGGGATGCGAGGCCGGTTAACCGGCGGAGCGGCCGCGGGCACGCGAGGACCGCTGGAGGAAGAAGTCGATACGTCGGAAGCCGACGACGCGCGCGCTGTGGGAGAAAACGGCCCGGGGGGCGCTGACTTGGACGACGAAGCGGTCGACCCAGAAGCAGCCATGACGTCGAGTCGCGAAGAACCGAGAAGTGCCGAGAAGCTTGCGAGGAGTCGCCGATGTGTGCCCTACGAAGGAAAAGCACGAGTGAGTCGTCTGAGCACAAGCGCGCGGGCTCCGCCGGTCCCGAAGCCGCTCATGGAAGCCGACGAGAGAGACTCGTGCGCTGCGCCTCTCGCAGCGGGTCTCTTGGAGGCCACGTGGAACAGCGCCGCATCGCTCCACGAGACGCGGCGGGATGGGTGTAGCCCTGTCCCACGTCTGCTACCAAGTCGATTGGCGGTCGCCCTAGAGCGGGTGCCGGTCGCGGTCGTCCGGCGCATGCGCGCGCACGACGCGCGGCCGCCAAGGGGCGGGTGATATAGCGCTCGGCCGCCCGGCACTTACCTGCTTTAGACGTCGCTAGATATGTTCCCGTTTGATGGGGGAAGTCAGTTGAACAGACTAGTATGTGTCGGTTGATGGGAACCAGTCCCGTTGCGACGGGACGGTCCCTC
>JAADWV010000855.1:0-11630 GCA_023336295.1 Pythium folliculosum
ATCACCATGAAGCAGCTGCTCGAGTCGCTGGACGAAGAAAAGCCGGGGCTCGGCGAACTCAAGCGTCGCCTTGAGGTCATCAGTGTTCGGCATCTCGAGTACGAGCGCGGCAAGGTGGAGTTCGTCAAGAAGCCCCTGTCGACAATGGTGAACGACGCCTTCTACACACTACCGCGAGCCACGCCAGAGAAGTGCTTCAAGTTGTTGCCGCTCTCCAACACCGCAGAAGACGCGATATCCATCTCCTCCCAGACCTACAGCCAGGAGACAACGGATCCACGCGCGGTCGTGGAAGGTGTCAAGGTCGGGTCCGGTCGACACACTCTGTTCTACTCGAGGATGACGATCGAAGTGATGCATCGCGTGAATCTGTTGAAGGACGCAGCCGACAACGGGCTCGCATTAGTGCGGTGGCTCGAGAGAGATGTTGCGTCCGCCGTGCCGAGCGCTCTCCAACAGGATGTCCGCAAACTCACCCAACAGGTATTCGCCAGGTATCCAGCAGGTACGATCGAGGGGTTCGACAGTGACTATCACTACAGCATGCTGCCGTGTGTGAAGCCCCCCCCGAGTGGTTCAACGATGGTGTCATCCGCGCGTTCTGTGACCGTCTGTCCGAGACGTGGTCAACGTTCAAGGCCACGCGTGTGTTGGAGCTCGACAACCCAGATAAGAAGCGCACCCGGTCCAGCCCACTCACACCGTACCAGCTCTCATCGGAGATCGAGCAGGAGATCCAAGCGTACGACAGCGACGAGAGCGTCAAGTTGATCGGGATTCCTGTCTGCTTCGGCAACATGCACTGGTGCTGCATGGTCCTCGACAAGTCCAAGTGTCTCGTCACCACCAATGACTCGTTGGGATTTGCCAAGACCCAGCGCATCATGGGCAACCTCGCCGAGAAGACGATCGTGTCCGCGACGAAATTCACCGTGGAGCGCGTTCAGACCCCGGTGCAGTCTGATGGCTACAGTTGCGGCTTCTTCGTGTGCTACAAGTTCTGGCGTCTACTCGACGCCACTGTGAGCCGCGATCTGTCCTCGACCGGCCAGCTCAGCCTTCGTTTCCAGATGCTCAAGCTGATTGTGCAAGGATGTGCGCCTCGTAGCGACGTGGACTAGTGCTAAACGGCGACCGCCAAAATACACGTTGAAGTTTCTGTTCTTGTCTTGAATACATGTCGAATGCAAGGTGTCTCTACCTGGTCAATCCCTGCTCTGTGGACCTGGTCAATCCCTGCTCTGTGGACTTAGACGAATTTCGTTGGGAAAGCTCTTCCCTCCAGTATGGTGTTCCCACACCACGGAACAAGTCTCACAGGTCAACCGTGGAAATGTTCGCTCCAATATTTCATCAGTTCTGACAGTTTTGCATCAACTCGTGCAGGTAATCGTGCTACCTGGTCATTCATTACCTGTCGCGTAAAATTTATGCATGCTCGTTACCTGGTATTTTATTTTGGGGTATTTTATACCTGGTCTGTAGCATTGTCCAAAACAAATCCTGGCCTCCAGTACCCGCCTAACTTGTAAATATCCAGAGAACTTCTACCGTACTGTATACCGGTACGGGAGCGTCGCAGAACGGCACGCATGACACGTACCCAATCCAGCAACGCCGGATTGATCGTTGGATTGGGTTGGGAAACCGCCCTCGCGCGTCTATGAGCCCGCACAAGCGGTGGCGGTGCCGGCGTTAAAGATGGCGCCGCGTCCAGCGCACTGGATTGGCCTGATTGAACCTGCAGGTGCGATAGACGCAGCGCCGTCCCGTCCAGCTGAGCCGGCGGGTGCGTGTCGTCCGTCCAGAGAATCCGGAGCGCTCGTCCGGAGTCCGGAGCGCGGTTCGGCGACGTGGACGCGCATCCCCGCGCCGACCTGTCAAACCCCCTGATCCCGAGGCATAAGCCGTCAAACGGCCGTCCTGGGTGGGTGGCGTGGGCGGCGAAAAAGAACGCACACACACCGTGCGAGAGACGCGCTCGCCCTCCCTTGGTTATGCTGCCAAATGAGCGCTTTTGACGGCGGTCTCCGGACGGCGGTCTCCGGAATCCGGAGTGCGGATCGCCACGGATGGCAAACGAGCTCTCTCATTATCCAATTTTCCAGCCCCTGGCATTCACCACATCTTCCAGCACCTCCACACCCCAGTAAATCATCATGGCTCTAGTCGCGGACCAGTTTGACGCGTTCCCGACGGGCGCGGCCACGCCGAGCGCGACTGGGAACCTCGCGGACGCGGCCAAGCAGGCGACCAAAGCGCTCAAGTGCGTGGCGTTCACGACCAAGCAAGTCGGCGAGCTGCTCGCGCGCAAGCACGAGCGCGTGCTCAAGCGCATCGGCGCGATCAGCGAGGAGATCGAGTCGCTCAAGGCCGACGTCATGGAGAACATCACGCACCAGCGCGCGCGGCGCACGCAGCTGTCGGAGATCGAAGAAGACCTCGAGCACGCGCAGCTGCTGGGCAACGGCGCCGTGGTCGAGTCGCTCTACGAGGAGCTTCACGTGATGAAGGAGGAGACCAAGCGCGAGGAGTTGCTCTACCGTGCGCTCTGCAAGACCGTGCGCAGCCGCAAGGAGTCCAAGAAGCAGTTCCAGCAGGAACGTCTACTAGTCGAGGAGGAGATCCGCACGTTCGCGCAGAAGCAGAAGCTCATCCAGACGCTGCTCGCGACCTGCTCCAAGCAGAGCGCCGGCGTGGACTACACGCTCGCCAGTAGCGCCAGCCAGAGCGACTGCGGCGCGAGCGTGCTGGACGACAGTGACGCCGACGACGACGACGCCGACCACGCGCACGACGACACGGCGTCGCACGACGGCGCGAGCAGCAGCTCGAGCGGATCGTTCCCGGAGAACCCGCTGCTGGACTCGCCCCCGCTTCGCGCGATGGAGGCGCCCACGGCTGTTCGCAAGGAGAAGGTGCTGGCCAAGGCTGTTAGCTTGATGGAGACTGTTGGCGCGCGCTCCACATCGCCCAAGCGGCTTCGCGTGCGCTCGTGGTCAAGCGACTGCGTGCAGCCGGTGCCGGCGGCCACGCGCGACAGCGTGCAGACGCGCACGCGCCACTCGCTGTCGGTCCACTTCGCGTCGCCCGTGCTCACGGTCTCCACGATCAAGACCAACGACGAGGAGCTCGACAAGGAGCTCGAGGGCCTCGATCTCTCGCACTACCTCGGCAGCATCAACGAGACCGCCGCCTCTCCGTCGGCTAACGACGAAGCAGTGGGCGCCACGTCCGCCATCACGGAAGAGGACGAGACAGAGACCGCAGCGCAGCCCGAGGAGCCCATGCCGGAACACGACACTGCGGAAGAGACCAATGCCGCTCCAGCGACCGAGAACGTGGTCGCGGAGGTAGTTCAGAAGCTCGTGATCCAGACGGAATCCAGTGTGGATGCTACTATCAGTTCGACGAAGACGGCGGTGGGCTCCGCCAGCGCTGCGGCGTCCAGTGTTTCTGAGACCGTGGCTACTGACTCACTCTCGCCCGCCAGCACGACGGACGCCACGCTCGCGGCGTAGATCACGCCCGACGCAAACGCTCCATAGGGAGACCAGAGTCTTCCTCTCCACTTTACATGTCCAGTCGCTGTCTCATGTATCTCTATCTATCGCTGTCTCAAATTGCATTCCTCACAACACACTCTCTCTACTCAATACGCATCAATCGAATTTGGGGTTTTGGAGACTCATCAGCGCATAGCTCCCTCGTGTTACCGAGGGGATTTCCTCAAGATGATTCAGAGCAGATCTTGGTATAATTTTGCAGACATCAGCTGAGCCTCAATACGACAAAGAACACGCAAAACGCTGTTGTGAGGAAAATGGAGAATGCGCGTTTTGAGGAGATCCGATCCCCTCAAAACGCGAAACGGAGGCGCTCCTCCAGTCACCAGTCGTTTTCCTTGGCTCCCCATCGACACCCTACATTCATGTGTACCACACTATTCTAAAACACCACGATAGATACACCCATTTCTATCGTTTCTTTCCACCTGGTGGAAGTTCGTTTCAAGGTGACCCTTGGCGCCCCTCAGGGACCATGAAGCGACGCCACGGGGGTTGCAGCCGCTGCGGCGGCTCTCGTGGATCACTAGGCGCAGCTTGTTTAGTATCGCAAAACCCACGGCCTTGGCGTCACCTCTACACTCTAAACTCCCCCTAAAACTCCGCCGCCATGGGCCTCCTCAACCTGCTGCGCAAGCTCAAGAAGGACGACAGCGAGGCGCGCATCCTCGTGCTCGGGCTGGACAACGGCGGCAAGACCACGATCCTCAAGAAGCTCTCGGAGGAGGACATCTCGCACATCATGCCCACGCAGGGCTTCAACGTCAAGAGCCTCCAGGTGGACGGCTTCAAGCTCAACATGTGGGACATTGGCGGCCAGAAGACCATCCGCCCGTACTGGCGCAACTACTACGAGCAGACCGACGCGCTGGTGCGTGCATACTGCCCGTGATGGGACACGATTGCGGTTCATGACATTTTCTGTATCTCTGTGTGTGGGTAGATCTACGTGATTGACAGCGCGGACAAGCGCCGCCTCGAGGAGACGGGCATAGAGCTCGTGACGCTGCTGGAGGAGGACAAGCTCGCGAACGTACCGATCCTCGTGTTCGCCAACAAGCAGGACCTGCTCAACGCGCTGCCGGCGAGCGAGATCTCCACGGCGCTCAACCTCTCGACCATCCGCGACCGCACGTGGCACATCCAGGCCTGCTCGGCCAAGTCGGGCGAGGGCCTCCAGGAGGGCATGGAGTGGATAGTCAGCACCATGGGCAAGAAGCAGGAGGCCAAGTAAGTTCTTCACAGAAATCTGCCCAGCGTGATGCCATGAAGGCCATCGGGGTTGGCGATCATGCGCCACGACTTCCAGGCCACTTGACCCAGCGCAGCGTAGGCTGGAAGAAGCGAACAGCTCACGCGACTCGCTTTTTCCACCACTCTTTCTCCACATTAACTGAATACAACCAATATCAGCAATCCATCCAATCGTCTCGACACTCGCTGTTTGTTCACAAAGGCATGGCCAGGGGGTTATTTGGTGTTTAGTAACGAAGGTAGAAGATCCTTCCTACACAGACCGATCAAGCGCACGAAGGATTCGCCTCCTTGGGAGAGACGAGCATCACATCGGTCGCTTACTTCTTGGTCTCGAAGGCAACGCTGATCTTAGCCTCCTCGGCCTGCGACACGATCTCGGCGATCTTGACGGCCTTCTGGGCGGCTCCGTCGAGGTCGTCGTCGACGATCATCTTGAGGCCCGACTGCGCGATGAGCTCACGCGCCTTCTCGACGTTCGTGCCGGCGAGACGGATGATGATGGGCTTGGAGAGGCCGAGGTCCTTGGCGGCGGCGATGATGCCGGCGGCGATGACGTCGCAGCGCATGATACCGCCAAAGATGTTGACGAGGATCGACTTGACCTGGTCGTCGGCGTTGAGGATCTCGAAGGCCTTCTTGACCTGCGACTCGGTGGCGCCGCCACCGACGTCGAGGAAGTTGGCCGGCTTGCCGCCAAAGAGCGAGATGATGTCCATCGTGGCCATGGCGAGACCGGCGCCGTTCACGAGGCAGCCGATGTTGCCGTCGAGGCCGATGTAGTTGAGGTCGTACTCGCTGGCCTCGACCTCGCGCGAGTCCTCCTGGGTCTTGTCGCGCTGCGCGAAGATCTCCTTGTGGCGGAAGCCGGCGTTGTCGTCAAAGTTGAGCTTGGCGTCGCAGGCGAAGATCTGGCCGTCGTTGGTCTCGGCGAGCGGGTTGATCTCCACGAGCGTCGCGTCGACGCCGATGAAGAGGTCGTAGAGGTTGCGGATCATGGCCTCGAGCTTGGGCAGCACGGCGTCCTCGGCGCCGAGGCTCGTGGCGAGGCGCTTGACCTGCGCGTCCGTGGGGCCGGTCGTGATGTCGACGGCCTCCTTGAAGATGAGCTCCGGCGTGGCCTCGGCGACGTCCTCGATCGAGGTACCGCCGGCTGGCGAGGCCACGATCACGGGGCCCTGCGACGCGCGGTCCATGAGGATCGAGAAGTACATCTCGCGGCGCATGTACACGCGCTCAACGAGGAAGACCTTGGCGACCTCGATGCCCTTGGCGCCCGTCTGCTTGGTGATCAGCGTCTGGCCAAGCATCTTCTCCGCGATCTCGCGCGCCTGCTCCGGCCTGAATAAGGAGGAGGGTACACGGTTAGTATCTTATGAGGATGATACCTCACAGGGAGGGGTTACGTACTTGGTGCACATGTGGACACCGCCCTGAAAGCCGTTGGCGAAGTGGCCGAGGCCACGGCCGCCCGTGAGCGCCTGCGCCTTGATCACAACGTCCACGCCCTCTGTACATATCCTTGACCAGTTAGATTCGAATTCTGAGAGAGGAGATCATTCCGCGGTACACGTACGGCGCGAGCCGCGGATCGCGTTGAAGGCGGCCTCCGCCTCGGCGGGCGTGGTGGCCGGTATGCCGCGCGGCGTCTCCACGCCGAAGGTCTTCATGATCTCGAGCGCCTGGAACTCGTGGAGGTTGAGGCGGCGCACCTGCTGGCGCTGGGCCTGCGGCATCGCGAGGAGCGACGCGGCCGGGCGGGAGCGGACGATGCGGCCGAACATGCTGCGCAAAGAGGAGGGGAGGTGAGCTTATCGCGGAGCGGAGCGGAGCGTTCTCCTCCTCCGCCGAGGAGCGGAGAACGCGGAGGAGGAGGAGGAGGAGGAGGAGGGGAGAGCATGCGTACGTGGAGGAAAGGTCTGCCGGTCGGGTTTGCAATAAAGCGACGTGCGGCTGACGCAGCGGAGATCAAATCCTCCCGCTCGCACAAGGCCACAGGATCGCCGAGCCAGAAACCCCCGTGCCAAGAATCTGTTTGGGTCGCCAAGTCAAAGTAACAGGTTGCGGATATTTGAACGCGATTTTGGACGATACTGATGCTGGGAAGCTGTCGCGATATAAATAGTTGACTTGACACGTGTGTTATTGGCTGAAACATGTGTACTTGAACCTAGCAAGCGATCTGGATTGGATAATATCACATTGGACAAATACTCAGAGTTTCCTCAGATTTAGTAGCTCTGACTCGGTATCTGATTACATCGAAAAAGAAGCCAAAACCCAGGAAGAACTCTTCCATTGAGCTCTTCGTCATGGCGTTCGACGGCGCGCTCGCGGTGCTGCTCGCGGCCAAGTTCTGCCGCACGTTCCCGCTCTTCGCGTGGCGCGAGGAGGCGCTGCCGGCCATCGGCCTGCGCCGCGACAAGTTCTCGTTCCGCGTGGACCTCGCGAACCTGCTCCAGGACCGCTGCGGCGAGATGCTCATGACGCTGTTCCCGGCGGCGCTCAGCTTTGTGGACTTCCAGAAGGACAAGGACGCGCTGTACCAGCTCAAGGCGCTGCTCGTGACGCTCAAGCACCCGTACGTGCTGCCCGTGGTCGAGATTTACTACTCCAAAGAGAAGCGCGCGCTACTGGTCGTGCAGCCGTTCGCGCAGTACGGCAGCCTCCGCGACCGAATTTACGCGCGCGCGTGTCCCACGCGGCCGTTCGAAGACAAGTACCGACTCGACCGCGCGGCGCCGCTTCCCGTGGAGGAGGTGGCCAAGTTTGGGCGCCAGGTGCTCGAGGCGCTCGCGGCGCTGCGCGCCAAGGGCATCGTGTGCGACCACCTGAGCGCGGGCAACGTGGTCGTGGACGACCAGGGCAACGCGCGCGTCGCCGAGATCTACACGCCGCTGCTCGCGGTCGACCGCCACCGCCGCAGCCGCGAGCTCACGGTGCCGCTCGAGGCCAAAGTGGACGTCGACGTGCTGCTCTTTGGCCACGTGCTGTACGAGATGGCCACGGGCACCGAACTCGCGACGCCCGCGCCCGACGACAGCGTGCTCGAGCTGCTCCATCCGGAGATCGCGGACGTGCTCGACTTTATCTTTTACCCGGCGGCCGCGCGGAAGAGCGACCACGCAGCGGAGAATGGTGAGGCAGCAGAAGCCAGTGTGGACGACGATACCGAGTCGGTGACGACGACGACAACCACGGACGACGGCGGTGCCAAGGGCACTGCTTCCAAAAGCGGCGTGGTTTTCCGCACGAATGTGGACGAGCTGCTGGCGTTCCCGCTGTTTGTGAACGCCGACGTGCCGCCCATCGACTCGCTGTTCAGTGGGTTCCGCCTCGACTCGGGCATGAAGAGCACGGTGCGGCGCAGCATGCGCGTGAACGCGAGCCGCAACCACGCGTACGTCGTGCAGTACAAGGAGAAAGTGGCGCTGGAGCGTGCACGGCAGCGCGCCGAGCGCCGCGTGTATGACGAGAAGGAGAAGAACGAGCGCCGCGCGCAGCACCAACTCGCAGTGTCTCGTGGGCTGCCCACAAAGGACGGCAACGGCGAGAAGTCGCGGCGGAAAAGCTACCGCGCCGCGAGCTTCAAGGCACCGCTTCATCGGCAGGCGTCCTCGACGTCCTCGGCGTAGACAAGCCGTTTAGGAACGCCTTGCATAGTCATTAATCAATCGCAACACGACAATCAGTAAGTAGAAACCAACGAAGTCTATTGAACAGCTTAACCGTCGTAGATGGTGCGTGTGTATGAGTATATCGCTGACGGCAACGTCGCTGATTCGATCTACGTCAAGCAACTCTCTGTGTTGCGTGGTGGCGGCTGCAGCGCGAGTCGTCGATGACAAATCTCTCGCCACCTTCGAGTAGTCCACACCGTCAGCTTCGGCTCCTTCGTCGGCGGCGCCGAGCACTCGGTGGAAAAACAGCGGCGAGAAGTTCGCACCGAGTCCAGCATCTTGGATGCATGAGGCTCATCCATTACTTGGATGGCTACGGAGCCTCGTCCATCGTTTCCCGAGGTTGCAGTGAGAGCGCATCGATCGTAAAAGCATCGGCTGTTGGACGTATGTCATCGCCGACACCATCGCTCGCTGTGACGACCACGTGACTGTCGAGCAGCATGGGTGGGAAATGCACGGAATCCAGCAGAACCTTGGCGACGGCGTGTGGGGTCTTGACGAGGCCGATGCTTCCGATGCTGTTTCCCGTGTGTGACGCTCTGGAGGTCGCCTGAGCCCACGCCATCACCGCACACAGACCAACCACCAGTAAACTGCATCCGGCGACGGTGAGCCACGCGTTCTGGGCCGGGATGGATGCTCGGAGGCCGATCTGAAGCACATTTTGCTTGAAATCGAGCGTCTTGTGGCCATCTTCGAGCTCAACAACGCTCTTGACGACGCTATTTTGGAGGAGGAAAAAGGTTGCGGCCGTGTACGCTGTCTGTAGCCCATGCTCGATGTAGTAGTGGTTGTTGAGCACCAACTGCAGACGTTCCTCGATCTGGGACATGCAACTCATCGCGATCGGCGGCGGTCGCTTCCGGTCCCATGTGATGGGGCCTACGTTGTGCGAGAGCAGTGGATCCCCTGCCAACGCGTCGTAGATGTTTGGATTTCCGGTAAAAGTGGAGGATGGTTCATGGAGTCGGACAAGTTTGAGAAAGCGCGGCGTGATGTTGAAGCTCGGCGGCGTGATCAAGTCGAGAGGCAGCGCGTCGACGCCGACTATGACCTCTTGCGCCGTGTTGTTGTTGTTCGGTGTTTCAGCGAGAGGAAGACGGAGACCGGTACACGAAGCCACGTCTTGCGCACAGGTCTTGGCACGATACTCAGACTTGAAATCCAATGGTTCCCACGACAGCTTACCGATCGTGTACGTGTAGATGCGGCGCAAATTCTTCAGCACAGCTTGACCAGACGACGAATCAAAGGACCCAGAGGCGTTGGCTGTCTTGTTTTGGGTGAGAGAGTCTGCAACAAACCGCTTGCCAATGCTCATGACCATCAGTGACTTGTCGGAGATTCGATCGCAGTCAAGCGCATAGTTGAGAATGCCTGGCTGCCAGTTTCCGACGAGTCCGAGTTGTTCTTTGAGACTGGAATCAACGCAGGATCCGAAGGCTTGAACCTGGGCCGGGGGGTCGTACGCCGTGTCGCGTTCAGCGCCCGATTCTCTGCCAATGCGAGACAAGTATGGAGGCTTCCGCATCATGCACGTCGCCGGCCACGGCCCGCATTGATGATAGGGGATGACTGTGTTGTAGCGCGTCGTCTTGTCCTTCTTGTCGGTCGCCTCCGCGACCGCCTTGGCATCGACCTCGATTTCGATCGTTACCGCCTCGAACCGGATGGTTGGTGAGATGTCAATATGCCAAAAGTCCATGGCCACATTCGACCGCGTGGTGTTGTCGGCGCCTTTCAACTTCCGTGACAGAGCGGCCGCACTCTCGCGCAGAAACCACTCCCGCTCGGCCGTCTCGTCACTCCCCGCCGTCTCTGGTGGCAGCAACCCCGTGGCGCGAGCCATTGGACCTGCAGCCCGTGGGGTCGGATAACGCTTGGTGACTTCACGTTCGTCGACAAAGTCGGTTTCTTTGGTCCAGGGAAAGAAAAACGGCGCAACGAACATGCTGTACACGAAGAGGTCTGCCGCGGTCGACGCCTTCATGGGGAACTCGCTGTTGTTGGCCCGCTGGTTTGTTGTCGGACTGGTATTCGTGGCGTTCACGACGAGACGGTACCATTTCGGAGGTTTCGACTCTTGCAGGAGCCGACCGTGCCACTCGCGCTGGGTGAAGCCATACTCTAACACCAACTCAGGCAACGTCTGGAAGCTCATGGCGTCTTGGCTGATCTGCCAGTCGCAGTATGGTCGACCGATCGGAACCCGCGGCAGCACAAGGTTCCGCAAGATGGTGTTCGTGATGGGGTTGCGCACGTCGGGTTGCGTGTACCGGAACTCCGGGATCGTTCTCGTCAAGTTCGAGGATCGCGCGGCCGCGTCCGCGATGCTGAAGTCGGGCACGAAGCTGAGGTCCACGGCTGAAATGGCGGGCTCGATGTGGGGCGGGTCGAGCTGCACGTTCAGCGCGTTGAAGCCGTTGCTGATCAAGTACCCGACGCCAGCGCTGATCACAAGCGTGAGCGCGTCCAGCTCCCAGCTGGGGTCAGCTCGCAGCATCGACGCGGCGAGCACGCGCAACACGAGCACTTGCACCGCGAGCGCGACAAAGATCTCGATGGGCTTGCCGAACAGCGACGCGACGTTACCCGTGTACGAGTTGTAGTCGTCCAGCAGCTGCTTCTGGCCGTCGGCACTGGTCGTGCTGGGATCGAACGAGGCCAGCACGACGCCGTACTTGAAGAGGAGCGTCAGCGCGACGATGACAGTGACGGCGCTCAGAGTGAGCAGGCCGAGACGCCCGAATCGGATCGACACATTGAGCGTGATCGACGCTGGCGGCGGTTCCTCGCCACCGCGTTCCGCTTTGCTGTGGCTGTGGGCGTCGCGATCGCTTTGCCAGGGAATGCCCTGGCGCAAATACACCTCGGAACTCGCGGTCGAGTCGAGGCGCTCAAGCAGCACCGCCGAGTCGAGCGTGCGGAACGGCCGGGTGGGTTTTGGCGACAGCATCGTGTGGTGTGTGTGTCTCTCTCTCTCTCTCTTTCGCGAACGAAATCGAAAAGTGGTTGCGGACGTAGGTCTCACGTTCGAATGGTCGCTGAGGGAGAGGTTGGTGAAGGAGATGATTGGAGCCAGCTCCATGGGGTTATTGTAATGGGTGCAGGGGGGGGGGGGGGGTTG